>JANBQA010000036.1:0-40826 GCA_027576955.1 Dimargaris xerosporica
GATGGTCAGATAAGGCCGCCCATGATGTCATAGGGGCGATGACAGGCACGGCAACCTGAACCAGGAACCTAAACACCCGTCTCTGGGTTACCCATGATTCTCGCCGACCACTGGCTCCTTTTCCAGAGTTTTGAAAGTAATTTGTGGTGACAGGCACATTCCACATTTTTAGACAAAAAAACCAAACGAGGATGGCCCTGGCACACAGAAAAGGCCAAGGACCAGCTCGTCACCAGTATCCATCGCGCCTGTCCTGGCATTCATTAGTGTTATCTTAACCATGGGGCCCAACTGCATTCAATACCGACTGGCGATGGTATTCAACTGTGCCCAGCTCACGAGAGGTAGGCGGGGGAGGGGGGCAATCAACGCTGCTTCATTGGCATCCGTGGCTCGTTCGGCGCACATGGCTAATAAACAGATACCAGTATATGTGGCACCACGGTAGCAACCGCAATCAAGCTGTCACAACTTACACGTTGCCATTCATACCTGCAAGTCGCGGAAGGCCGCGCACCAGTGTGCACAGGCCGACCGGGTTCACCACTGGCCAGAGGCAGGTGCTAATAAGCAGCGACTCCCACGCACCTGCACGTTTAAGCACTAGGGTAGATTAGTAGTTGGTTCACACGAAAAGGCCTTTTGGTGCGATGCCTTGACAGGTATCTCACTTCATTTTGGTGATGGCTTTGATACCAATCGTGCTCGGATAAATGGTCGAAACGGGCTTGAGGTGACAATGACCAAGCATGGCTACCAATGTCTACCGCAGCTTGAGAAGTTATTGCGACCCAAGGGCTGTGATCCAAGAGAACTCGAGACTCCCCCATAGAATATTCTACGGCCGACTTGGCATTCTAGATCGCTTTACCAGAGAGCGGAGGGGAGTTCTTTGGCCCTTCTCTTGTCGCTCGCCACCCATTGTCAGGGGGCGTACAATCAAGGAGGATGGATTAAAGGGCCATGTGCGCGTTGGCTATTATCAGCCGAGGTGTCTATTAATACAACTGCCAAACAAGAACGTGCCTCCCACTGGTTGTTGATAGGAGGCGTAGATTGGTCCAGGGGCATTGCCAACGAATGCATAATGAACATGGGGTCATGGGTGCCCTGAGAACCCGGACAAAAAGCAGCAGCCTTTGGCCTTTAAAACCCACAAACCCCCAATCCAAAAATGCCTATGTTCGGGTCAAAAAAGGCGTCCTCTCATTTCTTCTCTGCAGCAAAGGGCGACTGTAAATTTCCACACGACAATAAGTAAATCCGGCCCTCCGCTTGCCGCGCTGACCATGTGGTGAAGCCCCTAGCCAGGATTAGTCAGGCCAACTCAAAAAGTAAATAAATGCTACGGGAACACACCAATGCTCAGCTAGCGGCGCATACGGCTAGACTGTACCAGATTTGCTGATTAGCAGCTCCGCGCGGTATTCAGGGAATCAGAAAACGCTGAGCTTACCTCAAGACCAGCAGAAATCAAAGCAACTCAAAAAATAGGCTTTCTGCTACGATTCTGGCTCTGGATCTCACATGGAGAGTGCCATGTGCAGCACTAACTGGCCAGCATTTACTCGCTTGCCGCAAAAAGGTAGCGGCGCGTGACCATGCTTGGCTAATTTGACACCCTGATGGGGTCTCTATGGCGTGATCGCAATGTGATGGCTTTTGTATTGCCTGCACCACCCTGCAGTTTATTCGAATGCAAGATGATTCTGTAAAGCAAGGGAATTATTCCGTTTGCTTAGCACGGTAGTCAGCGTACTGCTCCTCCTGCTTGGCCGCAAAAGCCGCCGTATCCACCAGTGTGAAACGACGCGCTCTAGGGGCATCAGGGTCACGCGGTAACACGGCATCCTTATCAAACGTGACGCCGATGAATCGTCGCTCGGCATTCTTCGGACCAGCCCGTTGACGGTAAAATTTGACATAGCCCTCGGTTAGGGCGTAGAGCGTGTGATCCCGACCCACTCCGACCTGCAGCCGTGTGTATATGCAATGGGCCAAGTAAGGAGAGTTTGGTCCCAATCAGTTTGTTGACAGTGTGCAGAGTGCTGACATGGGCCAAGCGGCGAAATGTCGAGTTGCGCTCGACGGTCCTGGTGTTGGAAACCAACGGCACTGGTAAACAAAACAATTGAGCCTTGCAAGTACCCAATGCCGCTTTTGGGTCATCCACCACCTAGAGTCCATTCATCTTGTTTACACAAGGCAGTTGGTAAAAATAAACGACTTACATTTTCACCCGCATGGAATCGCAGGCCTCTCTGGCGAACAATAATATTACCCGAAACCACGTGTTCGTCTAAAAAATATAATAAGAACGCAAGCAAAGTCGTTGGGCCCACCCCACCCACCGCCCAAAAAAGGTTCATTGTAGCCAAATGATGCGAATGCAAGGGGGGTTAAACTAGTCTGCGGCTCCCAGTCACGCGCGCGGCAAGGTTGCAATAGTCCGTGAACAAACTTATCTTTTAAAGAATTACGCCAGTGGCCGATTGAATCGGCTGCCAACACCCACCTCCAAATTTCTTGATTCCGAGACGCCGACCGGCCGAGTCGCGGTTGTTTTTGGTGCTACCACCGGCCCGCTTCGTTGCCCAGCGGACGCTTTGAAGCTCTAAAGCGTACCAAGTACACAAAAGGTAAACCAAAGATGTTGACACAGACACCGTTGGTTATTGTGCATAGGAATGGCGCAAATGAATTCTGGGCTGGCAGGATTCTAATTCCAGTGGCCAGCAATAACATAGAACCCATCCACCAGCTGGTTGCGCTGGGTGTGCACGCCTGTGCCATTGCGGGTCCTACCGGTGGTCGCATTGGACCTCACAAACTCAGCTACATGAGGAAAAGTATGCGTCAATGTGGGTTAGCCAGGCCGTTCCAACCCCATGAAACTTACGACTAGCCGATCCAAGCAGGGACGAGCTGGCGCTAGCCAGGGCTGCAAACCCTGGAATGGCGCGTGTGGGCTGCCGTAGCAGTGCCATGATGTTTCAATTCAAGAAGGATTGGTGCAAGTGTGCAAGTGCAATGCGCCATCCTCATGCGTTGCCCACGGCAGGCGTAGATCTACTCTTGGTGTCTTGTTGGAGGTTTGTGCAGTGGGTGAATTCCGACTACGATTTTTTGCCCCATGATGCTGGGGGCTGGTGGTCCTTAGGGCCAGCGCCATTCAGGGCCGTATCACGTGGTCTGTTTTTTTTCGTATGCAGGGGCTAAAGGTTGAGCAGTGTGGGTCATTGGGCTGCTTTTGGGTTCCATCATCGATAGGCATCACAACCTGATGGTTGATCTAATATTTTTTCTCTAAGGTGGTGGGGCCACGTCATCGAATACCTGCGCACTTTGGTGGCCATCGATGTTGAGCGGTTCAAACTTTGCTGGTTACCTACTGCTGAATTACGTGAAAAACAAAGTGCTAGCAGAGAGGCACCACAAGGGGGGAGTACTTTGACTTTGAGGCTACGTTGATGGCATCCCTGCCTGATATAATTATCATAGCGTGCCGTGACAGCGCTTTTATGACAACGAGCCCCGAGCTCCAGGAGCGTAGTGGATCTAGCGGCCCGTTAGCAAGAAGAGGTGAGGGGTCTCTTCTATCTAGAGCCAGCCCGCTTTTGCCAGCAACGTCGTCAGAAAAAAAAATGGAAAGAGATGCAAGGCTTATCGCGTCTTGTCCTCGCCCCTGGTGCGCGGTTGGGCAAAGTAATACGCCACGCATTGGTGTACCATCTTTCTCTCTCTGTGTGTGTCTATGTGTGTACGTATGAGGTGTCCCAAACGAAAAGAAAAAAAACCTGTTATGAGGCGTTGACGAGTGCTGGGAACAAGTCCTGAACGCTAGTCGTGTTGCTTGGTGGTTGCTATGCCTACCGACTGGTAACCGTCTGCCTCTCTTCAGCCTGTGCGTTGAGTCACTCTGAGCATTTCAGCACCTTACATTCCCACTCGGTGTTTCTCTTGAGTGACAATCGGCGGCCCCATTGCTGTGGCAATCCCAGCACACGTATTTGGCCACAACAGCGTCCCAGCCTCAGCACAACCTGTGCACGTTGGCTGAGCTTGGTTAACTTACACCAAAGCTAACAGATACCTGCTGCTGCCCGTCGGTCGTATTTCTGTCGCGCTGTGCCAGCCAGTGGACTATTTGTGCCATGGCTCCTACCACCACGTCCCCCGAGTCGACCGGCACAAGCCATGTGCCGTGCCTGGTTCCACCCACCCGCTTTTTGCGGATTCCACGCGACCCGTTGACATCGGAGCAGACGGAGATGCTCAGCCAGTTTGAGCAACAACTGCCGGACTTGATAGCTCGCTTGCCCGAACAGGACCAGGCCAAGCACCAACGGTTCTGCACTCGGCCCTGTTTGCTGCGCTATCTGCGAGCCAACAAGTGGGTCCTGGCCAAAGCCCAGATGGGTCTGGAAAAGACGCTGCAATGGCGCAGCGAATACCGCCCCGACGAGATTACGCCTGACGAAATTGAGCACGAATCCATCAAGGGCAAAATGTATGTAAACGGGTACGACCTATTTGGTCGCGCCGTCGTCTACATGCGTCAGCGCCTGAACCACACAAACGAGGCCAAGTCTCAGATGCGTCACTTGGTCTTCACGCTAGAGCGAGCCGTGCAAATCCTGCCCCAGACCCCCGACGAAACACCCGAGTCATTGACGCTGGTCATCGATTGCGAGGGCTGGTCCATGTCCAACAGCGTACCGCTCGGTACCGCACGGGAAACGCTGCACATCTTGGGCGCACACTACCCTGAACGCCTGGGCGTGGCCTTGATCCTCAACGCACCATGGCTCTTTTGGACGTTTTTCAAGCTGGTGTCGCCCTTTATCGACCCGGTCACTCGCAAGAAGATTCAGTTTGTTGACCTAAACACCCAGCAATCGATCCCACTCCACTCATTTTCTAGTTTTGAAACCATTACCTACGACCCACGCGCCCACACTGGCGTCGCGACCAAGACTACCGAGGGCGGTACAATGAACAAGACAGACAGTGCTGCCTCGTCGCCGTCGGTGTCTGACCTGGCAGCGCAGTTGGTGGCGCGCAACCAGGGTCGTGATAATGTGCCCTTTGCCCAAACCCTCAGCGATGTCGCTGCCGAGGCGAACAAGGCTGCTGCCAAGAAAAAGGCCAAGAACAACGAGATATGGACCAACCTGCGCAATCACTTTAGCAACGACTATTTAGAGCATACCATCGGCGGGGCACTGAGCTTTGACTATTTGCACAAGGAAAGTTGGCCCTACTACCGCTACCTTTACGAGCAAGGCCGCCAAGCGTAAGCAGGGCCGGGCTGCGTGGTGCCTTGGGAGCTGTCGTATGGCAAAGCACTGCCATTTACTTTTGTTTCGGCCGTGGCTCAGAATTTCGGTCATATTTATAATTGCATGCGGAAAGTCCCATTGTGAGTGCAAGCAGGCGTTGGCATTGAATGGGATAGGCACCATTGCAGGCGTATCTGGATGGGTGTATGAAAAGGCACAGCATTGTTGTTGGCTGTGTGATGGGGAGCTCCTTTCACGGACCCTTTTTTTATTTTTGAGGGGTGTGTGCAATTCCCATGGATGAACAGTAATAAAGCTCTACTCAACCAGCATATATGCTTATCCGCAGCGTTGCACAGGTGGTGGCAGGCCTTGATTAATTTCCAAACTTTTTTATTTTTTTCCTTTATTTTTGATTGCGAGGCACTCACTTCACACTATTTAAACCAACTTTTGTACTCTACTTGTTCTGCTGACCTCGTCATTTCTCCTTTTCGCATCCTATTATGTCTGACCGACCCAAGACTCGGCATCGCCGGCGTGATGACCGCGAGCACTCTTCGTCCGCATCACGGTCTTCCCACAGCCGTCGGCGAAGCTATTCGCGGTCGTCATCGTCTAGACGCCCCTACACATCGCACGCAAATGCCGACCGACGCACTGCAAGGCCTGTCGACCACAAAGAGCGCCTCATGGGAACCACCAACTCCTCGTCGTCTCGCACACAGTCCACTAACCGCGTAGAAGGCCCACGTACCGAGCTTGCTTTGCGCCCAAAGCTACCTGACGCTGTCCAGGATTCAGAACCCATGTTGGAACAAACGGCCTGGGACCCCGATGAGCAGCAACGCCAAGAAGAGGCACTGATTGCCCAGCGGCGGGAGCGGCGACGTGCTATTCTTTTGAAACACCAGGCCAAGGCTTCACCAGCAGAACACTCGGCTGAGTCCAGTTCGCCCACCACCGCTTCCTCAGCATCAGGAGATACCTTGTCAAGCAACGTACGGTGCATTGATTCTGAGCACCCAACACATAACCAGACGACAGCCGCGCCACCACTGCAAGCCAGCAACGGTACGACCAAGCAGCCTTCTTCTCCAGGCCAGGTGTCGCGGCCTAGTACCCATCAGCCCTGGTTGCTACAAGAAAAAGAGCGCCACGAACCCAACAATTTGACTCCAGGGCAGAGCCCGCTGGCTACCGACTACCAAGAACGGCCATTGCAAGAGATGCCTGGCAAACCATTGCCGGCCTCTGCTGCCAATGAGTCGCGTGACCTGCCGCCCTGCGAAATTTCGGCCGTAGCTGATCCAGCGTTGGATGACGATGATGACGACGATATCTTTGCTCCTCCATCAGCCAAACGCGCCAAAGCGACGCACCCAGAGACAGACAATAGCTCTGGGCGACTAGAAGTCGCTCCTGTGCTTCTCCGTGAAGCGCGGCCTAGCTTACAGGACAACTGGGACGACCCGGAAGGGTATTACCGTATCATCCTTGGGGAACAATTTGACGGGCGGTACCACGTATACAACAACCTGGGCAAAGGGGTATTTAGTACAGTTTTCAAAGCTCGCGACAGGGCCAATGACGACCGCGACGTGGCCATCAAGGTGATCCGCAGCAACCATACCATGTACCGAGCAGGCCAAAAGGAGATTGCTATTATTAACAAGCTAGCTGCTGCAGACCCCGAGGACCGCAAGCACTGCATTCGGCTACTGCGTCATTTCGAGTACCGCGGGCATCTCTGTCTAGTCTTTGAATCCCTCAGCATGAACCTCCGGGAAGTACTAAAGAAGTATGGCCGCGATGTGGGTCTAAATCTCAAGGCAGTTCGGGCGTACGCCCAACAGCTGTTTATCGCACTAACTTTGCTGCGCAAGTGTCGTGTATTGCATGCTGACATCAAACCTGACAATATTTTGGCCAATGATGCTAAAAACTTGCTAAAACTGTGCGACTTTGGGTCTGCGTCCGACGTGCACGAGAATGACATCACCCCCTATCTCGTCAGCCGATTTTACCGGGCGCCCGAAATTATCCTGGGCCTCTCGTACGACTACGCCATTGACGTGTGGTCGGTGGGGTGCACCTTGTATGAACTGTTGACCGGTAAGATCTTGTTTCCTGGCCGAAGCAACAACCAGATGTTACGCCTCATGATGGAGCTCAAAGGCCGTTTTCCCGCGCGCATGCTGAAGCGTGGGCAGTTTACCGGTCAGCACTTTGATGCATCCCTCACTCACTTTTTGCAGCACGACATGGACCGGGTGCTCAACAAGGAGGTTGTTCGACCCGTGGTGATCACTAAACCGACCAAGGATCTCAAGGCCCGGCTGAGCCAGATTGACCACCGCGAGCCCCCAAAGCTAATGGCGGCCTTTGGCGACTTTCTCGATCGGTGCTTGATGCTGAACCCCGAGAAGCGGATGACAGCTACCGAGGCCTTGAGCCACCCATTTATCAGTGACACCAACCTGTAAGCAACTGCGATGTGGTTTAACCCGCTGGATTGGGCAAACGATAATAGGTTGGTACGGGGTAAAAGGCTCATCTTTTCACACCAGTCGCTAATAAACGACCAGTCGTAACCAACGCAAGCCCGGTGGCATGGTACTGGTAAGTTGGTCATCATTTTGTTTATCGTGGCAGTGAGACCCGGTGATGTGGCTGTAAGCAGTACAAGCTGTCTAGCCAAGTCAGATGCGTTGATTAGAATAAAATAGCACTGCCTTGCAAAAGCTTTGCTCCTATACGCACACACACATACACACACACACGCGCGCGCAAACTCGCCTTCTAATGGACCAGGTGCCCTGCCAGTAAACCCAGTCCATTTTAAGCGGCACTTGCTTCTATCCTATCCAAATGGTTGACTCGCCAGGCATCCCACTGGGCCCGCAGTCGAGCCTTGGTGGCTGAGTCCGGGTCAAAGATGTAGTCGATGCACTGCCGAGAGAGCGCAAACAGGGCTTGAGGGTTAAGTGTTAGCATACGGCCAAGGCGTTCATACTCTTGAGATAAAGAGCACATAAACACACCCTTGTCATCGGTGCACGGTATGAAGGGGTGGTTATCGCGGGCAAAGTCCTTGACGAAATGGTCGTCGTACGACGGAACCGTTTGGCATTGAACATTGGAAGTCAAGCACACTTCAACGGGGATCTGTCGGTCTAGCAACGCCTGTCGTGTTGCAGCATCCAAGACCGTAGCGTGGCCCACGCGGTGTGGGTTGAGGGCCAATGCATCCAGGCCTTCGGGTATGTTGGCTGGTACCTCGCCCATATGCACGGTGATCTTTAGGCCCGCTTGGTGCGCCCGTTCAAAGGCAGGAGCAAATGCGGCAAAGCTCCCAGCACTGGGGTTCCCGCACAGGTCGACGCCCACCACCCCACGCGAGCCAAGTGTGGCTGCTAGGTCAACCGTGGCCATGGCAGTATCCAACGTGCTGCGACGGTCGATGCTGAGGATTAAACGAACCTGCATGCGGTTATCTAGGGTTGCAGTCTCGGCATGCCACTCGTCCAAGGCCTGTAGCACCGCTTCTACGTACGACCGGGTGGTCATGCCCGTTTCAGGCACGTGGCGCGGTGTGGTGCGTAGCTCGAGGTAGCGGACATTGTCTTGAGCAAAATCTTGCAGGACGGAGCGAGTGGCCCACCGAACCGACGCCTCGTCATCAGTGAGGCGGTAGATATTTTGGAAGAGCGGGAAGAAATCGCTAATAGGCACGTTTTCTTGGGGGCCTTTAGGCAACGGCATGTCGCGAAGCTCGGGGTAGCGAGCGAGCTTTTGGTCCCGAAGATGGCTCATAGTTGCCACGCTCATGGAGCCGTTCAGGTGCGCATGGAGCTCGACTTTGGGAAGCGCTTGGCAGAACGCAGGGTAGTCCATGGATGGCTGATGCATCAGAACAGCGCTGCTGTGGGTGCGAGGGCGGAGAATACGAATGCGCAGCAGTGCTTTCGAGTGCCAAAAGGTAGAAATACGCTAGAAGGGATCAGGTCAACGCATTGCATAGAAATGAGGTGCTATGGTGCGTGCAGCTGTACCGGGGCTGGCAACAGCGCCAGCTCTTGCAGACCTGTTGCTGTCACTTACCCATCGTCCAAAAGCCTACTGTTGCCCACCACGCTCAGGAACGACTCCCACTCTCAGGCTGGGAAAGCCTATTTTCGACTAGCCAGGGTGGGCCGAAAGCGTGCTTGGCTGAACATTTTGTTGTGGCTTCACCAGTGACGGTGCCCACTCATACAGCTGGCCACGAAAGAGGTATATTGTCAGCGACTGCCACGTTCAACGCCTGCACTTCAGGCCTTTTTTTGGTCCTTTGCACCATACCTTCCGACGGCGCCTTTATAATCTAATAACACTGCGGTCGATCGGGTCAGGCGCTGGCATTCCTGCTTGCTGAGTTTACCCAGTTCCAACATTCACCACCACTCCTTGGCGATTTTGCAACCCTTTCATACCACGGAATTGGCCATTCACTGGAGGCTATTGGTGGAGTTCACCAAAGCAGTTAGAAGCCGGTCCGCTTTGAGCGTAGGTCGGCGCCAACCATACCCGCAGTCGGGGTGCCCAGTCCGATCCCTGGTGATAGCACGTCCCTTTTGTCGCCTGGTTGTTTTTATCTATGCCTGCCATGGCCATCACCAAAGCAGATATGAGAAGCCTGCGTCGGTAAGTATGCACCCGCATTGGCTACCTTGGCCCAAGGTCAGCTCTTGAAACGAGAGCGCTGCTTGGTATCGCCTGATTCAAGCGCTGCCTTTGCAGCCAGAGTGCTCGTTTGGCAAGGTTTCTCGGTCCTGACAATCCACATACATTTATTTATGCATCCTAATTGGCCGGGACTGGGAAAACGCGCGGCTGGCTAGCAAAAACAAAGTAAACTATGGGTTCGATTTGGCACTGGATGCGCTTGACGAGCCTAGCGCTGCCGCCGCCAGTCCCGCCCGCAGTCGATGTAAGTGGTATTAGCCAGGGATCAACCAGCATCACGATTGCCAATGGGGCTTCATGTCTTGCTCATTGCGCCAAAAAAATATATTTTACTGGCTCCTGCACCTACCGCGCGCACCCATGGTTAAGCATGGGCAGTGTTGACCATCTACCAAGCACCTTGATCACAGTCCCTTGGACCATACTTGTTAACTTTTTTCTCGCAGTACGTGATGTAGTATGGTGTGGCTCGAAATAGCGCACGACTCTGGAGAAAGGGGTATGTTTGAGCGTGATGAAAGCCAGCATAGCCTCGACCGAAGCCGGTCCGATCTCAGCAGGTAAAATCCTGGCAATAGGACAACCGCGCACACGGCATTGGCGCCTCGGGTGAGTGGCCGCCAAACAGCAAGTGCGCATTGGCAAGCTATTTTCACCACTTCTTTGTACTTTGAGCTGACGCAGGTCACCTGCTCTGCTATGTTTGGTGGCATGGTGGTGGTGGTGCCGCAGCAACCGCACGCGTCTGAGCCGGCGGGAGCAGCGCGAACAGGCCGAATTGGAGGAGGCCATCCGCCTGTCATTGGCGGAAGCGTCGTCCAGCCCACGTGATGCAGGGGCACGGTCGTCTCAGACGCGTTCTAGCCCTGCCGAGTCGCCACGGCTATATCTTGCAGAAACTAGGTCCGGTGCCGAAGGCAAAAGCCTGCCGGTACCAGCGAATGCGAGCCCGGGTACCATTTGCACTCTTTCCTCCAGTTCCCCATTTGAGCAGTCGGTTGAGTCACCACCTGCGCCCTCAAACGACGTTACGGTGGTTATTACTTCCACGTCGAGCAGCCCTTCGCATTCGCCTGCGTTCCTTCCCCAATTACCAGCGGGTTCATTCAAGGCCATAGCGTCAAGCGAGGCTAGTGATTCCCCTGCCAGTTCTCAAGCCACCGAACCTCGAGCATCGCCCAGCCTTGCTCCGCACGCTTCCACCTCTATTGCACCAGCGCCCTTGGTCTCCCCACCCGTTGCCATGGCTCCGCGCGCCCGCGGCCCAAAGTCGCGTCGCAGCACGTTGTCGGAAAGCGACGACAATGGTCCTGGTGATGCCAGCAGCGACACCAATGTCCTGGAGAGCCCTCGGTCGACTCGGTCGTCGCGACGAGCGGCCAGCAAAAAGACCCCTCGGTACTCGTTTCAGGAGGAGGATAGCGCTGATGACTTTGAGGACCTTCGTCCGCGTGCCAAGATCTCCAAGGCTAAAGCCAGGGCCAAAGCCGATACGCCCGTATCGGTCGCAGGAAGTGTGACCCCTGGCTCCACGCCACCTTCCCGCAAACGCAAAGAGCCCGACACCACCGTTGTCAATTCCCACTCGCCTGCGCCAAGGACGCGTGCTCGTGGGACCAGCGACGCATCCGAGCCAACCAAGTTGATTTCACCCAAGGCCTCATCCGAGATGGTCGTGGCTATATCGGAGAGTGAGGACGATCTGAGCGAGCTTGAGTTCAGCGACGATGGCGAAAGTGATAGTGGTGATGACTTTGGTGCTTCGTCGGCTCCTCGCAGACCACCGCCCGCAAAGAAAGCCAAGGCGACGGCCGCCCCCAAGCGATCTGCCGCCAAACCAAGAGGAGGTGCCCAAACGCTAACTTCACCAACGACCAAGGCATCGAAACCTACGGGGTTGACGCGACCACTGGCACGACCACGGACGGGAATAGCTGGTGGAAAGCAGGTATCGACAGCTGAATTGCTTAACAAGATGTCACCTCGCCCCACTGCAACCGTGCGGACGGGACTGGCGAAATCAAGCACTAGTGGAGCCAAATCCAACGGCCTGCGACCAGGGCTGGGTACAGCCATACCGGCAGCAGCATCTCCCGTTCGCGTGGGCCTGACACGCCACCGCACAGCCAAGCCCAAGCTCCACGCCTATCTTTACAAATAAGGATCATGCCCTTTAGTTTGTTATTGTAATTCTAAATGTGTTTCAACAGTGCAGCATGGGGTGTGTTTTTGACGTTTTTGCTCTTCTTTTTTTTTTTGTTTTAGTATATTGAGGGGATGACTATCGGTTCATTTGGGCTCTAACTATATGATTTTTTTCATTACAGCGTCAAACCTAGAGCCCACGCAATGCTGGCACACCTCGTCATACGCCTGTGGCAATAAAGTAACCCTTTGTCATCGGCATAACCATTGTTTATTACGCCACTTGAAGGTAGCAATACAAAACTATACAGGCGATATTGAGTTTACTAGAAACGCCCCAAAGAAAAAACCCCAGTGGCCTCGAAAAGGCCCCACGGGTCGCAGTGCACGACGGCAAGTGGAAGCACTGAGCTCCAATGTACGCGTGCAATAGCCAACAACAACAGCAACTAGAAAACAATAATTTGGGTAACTATCGGTAATCAGGTTAAGAACGATCGCCACCGCACCTGGTCAGCCGTCAAAGTGCTCGCTGAACTCCTACGCCTTCGCCAATGGGCTAAAGCGCCGGGGTGCAGCAATGCTTTGGGAGAAAACGCCATACTGGTGGGTGGGTGAGTGGCCCCGTGCAATTACTTAGAAGCCGTGGATCTTAATCTGGTCCTTCTTACAGATCTCCTGCTGCACAAGGAATGTAGCCGAAGCCTTTCGCTGATCTCCTTGCAGCTGGATGACATCCCCGAGCTCCTCGTCCTGAGTCACGTTGCCGTTGCACGCAAACTCCTTCTTAAAGGCCTTGAGCAGACGCTTAAAGTCAATGGACTTGGACAGACCTTGGATGGTGGTTATAGACTTGCGACCATTGCGTTGCTGGATACGGATATCTACAGAGGGTCAGAGAAAAATATTGCACACAAAAGCAACAACCAAAAGATCATAGAACGTGAGCGTTGAACGCAGACAAGCACAAAGAAGCCCCTGGCCCAGATGAGCTGGTCCAAGGCGAATCAGTGTAACTATGACAATCACGCCGCAAGCGACGTTTACGCATCACCGTGGCAAGATCGTCCAAAACGGACAGACTGGTCAAAGGCCACGTCAATCAAATCAAAGCTTTCATCATCTGCACCAAATTTGACCCAAGGGCACCATCATCTGCACTCTGTTCATCAGCACCAGTTGGACATGATACTTACGAACATTGTCAATGGGAACGACCTCGGTGTTCTCTTCGCCGAGATCGGCAAACGGATCGTAGGACTTGAGGTTTTGAATATCGGACATTAACGGCGAAACGGTGGCGCTAGTGCCAGAGAAGAGCGGTCAAGCAAAAAAATAGAAAAGATAATACAGGAGTCGGATGAACCGGCAAGTGGTAAGGGCGTTGAGCAAAAAAAAGCCTTGACGGAGGGGCTAGCCGGCGTGGATGGGTTCGATTGGCAGAAAGCCGATAAAAAGGAACAGGTAAATGGTACAGCAAGACGATTGTTAACACGGATAAGACAACAAGGTCGAAACGAAAGCTCTGGGTTTATGGGCTGGTGGTGGTCGCCTGAGGGGTTTTATAACCCGGTGACACGCACGCACACACACAATCATCGAGAACCATCGCTCGCCGCAGGTGCCTTCCCATTTGGCGATTGGCCAGCCAGCCCGACGCACACTGCCGGGTCAGAAAAAATTGGCATGCAAAAAAAAATGGGCCAACGGCGGATCTCCCACCTGCGGCACCAAAAGATCACATGATGGGTGCGTTGGCCAGTTTCCGCTCGAGTTCAAGGCATTGGAGCTGCATAGTCTGGCATTTTGGCTGCGTGAATGCGCCCAGTAACCATGGCCACTACGGTGTACGTCCTGGCGGCAAATGCAAACAATAGATGGTAGCAAAGGATGCTTCTAAAATGCGCGTGGTCAAATCAGGCTGGATCCATGCATTCTTTGCTCAACGCCCCCAGGCCCACCCCACCCCATGCCAACGACCCGGCCGCCCTGCCCATTGGAGCCTGCAGTGATTCTAGGGCATTGTCTCAAGGCCTTCTCAGTCTTGCATCCACCTTGATCGCGGTTATTCAGGCTACCATAGGACAATATGGATTCTTCTCGTCCAGCAGGGATATCTAGCCTCTTTCCTCCAAATTTTTTTATTCCATGTCAACCGCTCCTGCCCGCCCCCCCCCCATCAAAAAAGTTTTAGCCCCGCTGGCCGATCCCGTGCCATGAATTCTATCCCATGGGGACTGGCAAGCCAAGCACATGACCTGATGGCGCTCAAGGTATAACACCAAGCGCTAATCACAATTCTAGGGTAGGGAAGACAAAACCAGGCTTGGCCAAGCTTAGCACGCATGGGTCACCTTGTTTGCGCCCATTCGACCAGCTGCGTTGCCTTCAATAGCTGCATGCTGCGGGGATCACCACTTGCCCGACCGCCATTGCTCAACTAGGTTGCAGCAAGACCGTAGCGTTTTCCACATTACCACCTTCTTACGGCCCTATCATAGTCTGATCCAACAGCCCAGCACCCGCTACGGTAGGCCGATCAATCTAGACACCATGGTGGTTCGCATTCGCTTTGCGCTGTTTGGGTCCAAACGAAAGCCACTTTTCCACATTGTCGCCACCAACCAGCGCAAGAAGCGCAACGGCAAGCCACTCGAGCTGCTGGGCAAATACTCGCCCTTTGCCGACGAAACGGGCACCAAGCACGTCGAACTGAACATGGAGCGCACCAAGTACTGGCTATCGGTGGGCGCACAGCCCTCAGATCCTGCACGCATCTTGCTAGAAAAGGTACAGAGGCTAGCTTAGCTATTATCTTGTATATACCACTTCCTCAACTGCTCGCCCACTCGCAAGTAGTGCCTGGTGGCATCTGCCATTACCAGTAGTCATTTCGTGACTACATGATGGTATATATTACTAATGCAAAAATGCGTATCTGAACACACAACATTTCTTTTTGATGCCATCTGGGGCGATGGAATGTAATTTTAGGCTGGCCTCGTTCCTCCAAAGCCAACCCCATGGCGAAAGGGCATCCTGTCAGAGAAACCCACCGACGCAAACGAAGAAACCAAGCCATAAAACGACCGGGCAACTGGGGGTAGCTCAATGGCCTTGGGCGCCTACGTTATGTGTTCGTGGAATCCGGCTCATCTCTGGGGCTTAAATGCCCATGCAAGGGACCGACCACCCGCGGTCAAAATATTAGCATAAGACACTGGCCTTCTATTACATCATTTTTTCGGTTCCCGTTGGCAGATAATACTCTCTGCACTTTGTCATTTTATTTGGTCGATTTCCTTTGTTGCCCCGTGTAATAAACCTCTTCTCATATGTACAAGCGCAAAAATGGTTATGGAGCTAGGCACTAGGATTGAAAAGGCCTTGGCTGATCTGCTAGCCGCTCCATATGCTCATTGTGTGTAAGCGAAAACGGCCATATCATGAGGAAGAAAATGTGGCAAGTGAACTTTCTCTAGCCATTGTAGTCTGCTAAGCGGGGCGCATGTATTCATGGCCCATGCTGTAGTACAGCGTGACGGTCGCTTAGCGAACAGCTACCTATTTTCAGAAAGAAGGGTACCACGGTCCCGTGGACTAGTCAGACATTTAGGCCCACCAGTTGTCCAAACGAGCGAGTGCCCATTTAAAGACAAGACGAATAGAAGCGTGGCGTGGCGGCCAATACCTTGCGAAGAGCAGTGGCCTAAAAATCAAGGCAAAGCAGAGCTGGGCGACCGCTTAGTCCGTCAGCTGCATATCACTGCATCCCCTTGTTTGTTGCACTACATTGGTTGTGCAACGACAGCTGACACGGTCGACCTTGCCAGTTTGGTTGTGACTGTATGGCTCGGTGCCGAGGTGCTGCCAAGATCACTCCATACTGCTGGCCGCGGCCAAGTTTGACCCAATGCCACTGTGATACCACTAAAGTTGGCGGCACTCGTGACACTAGGCAATCAATCGCTCTTTAGGACGCGCGCCCCTTTTCCGCCATTAGTGACCATTTGAGGCTTTAGATAAATATGCCGACGCAGGCCAGGCAGCAAAGCCTTGACCAGTTAGGATCATATGTCTATGCACACCCAGCAGTGGCGCTGCGTCTGATGCTATGAAACGCGTTTGCCCAGCCGCGGTTTCATTATACCGTAGATTGCGTGTACTAACGAAGCACCTGGCACTTTGAATGGCCATAGGCGCACATTTAACTTATTCCAAATAATGCTGGTGTAGTTAAGTAGGCCACAAATTGCCGTCGCCGTCTAGCAATGCCTTTGCACCGCAGGGATAAAAAAGAGAATGAGTGGGTGGTGTGCTATGGACACATTACACTTTCCCACTTTGGCCCTTGCCTTTACTTTGACTGCATTGCACAGTGCAGGTGCTTGGCTGTTGCGTCTGACTATGCGTGTTTGGACCAGTTGGTAAGCAGTTGTCTCCTTATTCTGAAGATTGGTGCTATAAATTGCATACCAAAATTGCAGTGACGAGTTCATGCGCTTACCCACTCACACGCCCGCATGAGGCCATATGGTACGCGTGGAATTGAGCAAACTCAGCGATATATTTTGGACGACGGGATTATGATCGACGGTTAAGCTGAAGAAAAGGTCGAGCAACCATGCGGGGTTGTATGGCTTGTGTGACTGGCATAACCTCACCATTAGTCACTAGCAAGGACAACGAGAGAAAACCGGCACCCATCATTACTTCCATATTCTCATTTCCATTTCTGTTGCCCTAATATAGCGCGATGGAGGATAATGGGAGCCAGCCAAGGCGCATGAACACTGTGCACAAGTCTTTGCCTAGTAGTACAGTCACCGCTTATTGCAACAGCTGGCCGTCAGCAGAGCCAACGTATCATGCACAAAGGGCACAACGTCGTTGTCTGTTTTACATAGTGAGCCCACATATGGCAATTAGCACACAGTAGCGGCAATTGGTGCATACTAAAAGGTGTGCGTCTTGAAATTTTCGCTTGCAAGTGTTGTCAGGGTAGGCATGGATAATTGGTTCTGGCAAAGCGAGGTGGGAAGAGATAGAAGCCCAAAGGGTCATGACCTACAATGCTGTGTATTAGCTTAGCCTCTGGCACCATATATAAGAGACCGAGCTGTCGACCCATGAAAAGCACAATCACAACTAAACCAACCTTGATCTCCGCAGGCTACATTTTCCTTGCCCAAAGTTGCTATCTCTTATCCTTTGTCGGCCATCCAAGCTTCCTTGCGCTTTTTTGTTCGATCACCATGCATGCTTCCGTATACTCAATGCTGGCTCTGGTGTGCGCCATGACGCTGCTGTTGAGTGTGCAAGCTAGGCCCATGGCTCCCATTCCGGGCACCAATACCCCTTACCCTGGTCCCAGGAAGCCCATAGAGCCACTCACCCCCATCACGAAAGGAGGTTCAAAGAAATAAATTGCTGCGGTCACCATTGTCGCTGCTGCGGGTTTGAACTATCTAATCCCCCTTGGGCAAAGATTTTTCGTTTTGACGGATGCTATGGAAAAGAGCACCCAATGCTGTGAAGCGCCATGGCGTCGTGGCTATCCGACAGTTGCCGCTAGTGACATTACCTACCTCCAAGAGACCGTCATTTTCCGTGCTTGTTTCTATTAGTGGTATCGGCATTACCTTAATAAAGCTCTACTCTAGCAATGACAACCATGGGAATATTGACCACCATTCAGTACCAGAGTTGTGCAGTACATTTCTGCACCTTGAAAGCCATACTCCAGAAACGCAGTGGCCAAGACCATTGCAGCAAATGCATGGGCAGTGCAAGACTCTTCCAACAGCGCTGCTTGCTAAATTATCTGCAAACGGTGACCGTCATGTCTATGTTAGGCCAATGGGCTGGCTGTTCAGCCAAAGGAGAGGTCAAGCGATCACACGGGATTGTATGACCTTTGTGGCTTGTATGACAAGTCTGGTCATGCCTGGATAGCATATGCTAGCTGATAGTTTATGGCAGGGAGATGAGGGAAACCGACAGCCCCCTTGCTTTTTTTCTCTCTCTTCTTTAAAGGTCTGCTGCCTAAATAGGGTGATGCAGAGCGTGGTGGCACTAGTCTCATCAACAGACCAGTGTGCACTTGACCATGCCCGGTAGCACACCCAAAACCTCATCACCGTGGCTGATCATTTTGCGGGTCACACGCTTCATACTTAAAAAAGGACCTGCTCCTCAGCTCTTTTTATTCTATTATGGGCTCACGTCTAGTGAGTGCCACACGCCAAAAAGTCCACGTCGTTGAATCACCGATTACGGGCGTCGTCAGAGTAAGAGCGTGTCATTCGCCCTGGCAGAGCAGTGCGAAAAGTAATCGACGTTTTGATGGTCATGGCTTGCGGCGCTGTGTATTACCTTAATCCCCAGCAGTTTATATAAAGGGTCGAGCGAGTAACCCAGGTGAAGCATAGTCACAGCTAAACCAACCTTGATCTCCACAAGCCACACTTTCCTTGCCCAAAGCTACTATCTCTTATCCTTTGTCGACCATCCAAGCTTTCTTGCGCTTTTTTGTTCGATCACCATGCGTGCTTCCGTATCTTCCATGCTAGCGCTGGTGTGCGCCATCTCGCTGCCGCTTAGCGTGTACGCTAGGCCCATGGCTCCTATTCCCTATAGCGATATCCATTTTCCTCGCTCTAAGTGGCCCGTAGAACCACTCACTCCCATAGCGCCACTCACCACAGAACAAACCAGCGAGGTGCCACTCTCCCCCACAGAACAAACCCTCGCAGAGCCACTCTCTTCCACAGAACAAACCCTCGTAGAGCCACTTATCCTCATAAAACCACAGAACCCCATCACAGTCGGAAGCTCAAAAAAATAATCAGCAGCGATTACCAGAGTAGTTGCTGCAGGTTTAAACACTTTTATTCGCCTTGGGTAAAGGTATTCCGTTTTGATGGATGCTGTGAGAAAGCGTTTCTAATGCTCTGAGGCACCATAGCGTTCTGGCTATTGGCCAGCTGCCGATCGTGACATAGCCTGCCTCTCAGGAACAGTCATTTTTTGTGCAGGTGTCAATATATGGTATCAGAAATACCTCAATAAAGCACTGCTCTAGCAATGGTAACTATGGGACTATTAGCCACTATCCAGCACTAGGTCCAGGCAGTACGTTTCTGGTTTTATTGGGTCATGGTCCAGAGGCGCAGCGGGCCAAGATTTTTGAACAAATGCATGAACAAGACGAGGTGCCTCCAAGAGCATGGCTTGCTACATAATACACAGATGGGCGTTCCAAGGAAGTGGGCGCAAGTTAGCTGGCAAGAAAAAGCAAAAGTAGCAGCCCAAGGCATCAAAGAAATCTCATGGTATGGCACGGTGGTCCCACCAATGCCTTTGTAGAACCTAGGAGCTCACTTTGCATTCAGAGTGCTTATTAGCCTTATATTCGAGTCGCCGAGCATCTGCCACTTTCCATGTTTTGAAGCCCTCAAAGTCAATGAGCGCGTGCATCGCGCCCCATTCCAGCAGTTTCTGCTTCATCCAGTGTGTATCAATAGGTTTGATCAAAAAATCGTTGCACCCTGCACCATAAGCTGCCAAGCGGTCCGTGTCCAAGTTGGACGCCGTCAGAGCCACAATGATAGCTGGGGAGCCGTGAGCGTTGGACACCCCCATGGTTGGGGTCGATAAATCTGGTGACTGGGTTGCAGAAAGTGAGGCAGGCTGCACCATTACGCGCCCGCCGTTAGGGTAGACCTGTGAGTCCAGGGATTCCACCATAGGGCAGGGGCCGGGGGGTTGCATCACTGGTTGATCTGGCAGTGGGTCCGTAAGCGACGCAGTAACAGGGGTTGTGGAATTGGTCATGGTAAAACCTTCCAGATGCGCTGGCCCATGGATGCGCTGGTCTTCGAGGCGCCGAATCTCGCGCGTGATCTCAATCCCGCTCATATCCGGCAGTTGCAAGTCCATAAACACCAGGTGAAAGTGGTCCTGGTTCCATTTTTCAATCGCTTCCTTGCCCGTTGATGCCAGCTCGTGCTTTACTCCATGGTTGGTCATGAACCGGTTGATAATGCGGCGGTCCACCAAGTTGTCCTCGACAATAAGCACCTTGATTGGTGGAATTGACAGGGTAAACGGCGACTTAGACGGTGACAGGGATGATGTGCGAGTCAGCCGTGAATGGCGGCTAAGAGCAGCTTCCGCAGGGGAACGCCCAAACCGCCCCGGGCCCAAGTCATGGTCCGCATGTGACGCCTGTGATGTGAGTATAGGTGGAGCTCCCGAAGGCTGCCGCTCCAATAGATCGTCGCCGTCCAATAGCGAATCACCTTCGAGATGCGTCCTGCCAGAATGATCGGGAGCAGGCGACCAGGTGGGCTCAGGCTCGCGGCTGTGGCCAGCGTCGGTTGGAACGGCCTTGGGCACTGATGTCGTTGAATCCTTTTTTCGTCGGGCGGACTGGCGGATCTGTTTTAGCCACGAGCTCCCTTTGGCTGAGACTTTGGTTGTCGGTTTGGCCACAGGTTTGCTCTCCGAAATTGCTGGCGTTGCGCTGGCCAATGTGCCTGATGTAGGCAATGCCGAAGCCAAGTTGGCGTCCACGGAGCTCACGCCTGGGCCATTGGTCGCGGAAGACTCCAAGGGCAGCGATGTCAAAAGTGCGGGCTGGCTGGGTACTAGAATCGGCTGAGCTGCCGCCGTGGTGACCACGACGTTGGGTGATTCATCGGGCTCCACCGATGGCAGCGGGAGCAGTGAGAGCACATCTTTGGGCACGGCTGTCAAGGCGACCCCAGGGGCTACTGCCAAATCCGGCGATGCAAACGGGTCGATGGTGGCAGCAGTTGGTGGTTCATTATCCACTGGGCTAGGAGCTGAAGGATTTTGTGGCGTCGTTGTCACAATTGGTTGCTTGGCATCCAATCCTATTGGCAAAACCGGTTCGGTTGGGTTGAGCAGGTCATTTGCATGGGTGCTGCGGATAGCCACGGTCGACTGAGCTGCGTCTGCAGGGCCCACATGGGGCCCGAGAGCAGGAGGCTGCTGAAAATGAGGGCTCAAAAAAATATCTCCCGCAGTGGGGCCCAGAGCGACATGGCGATCAGGAGCAATAGGGATGCGGTAAGGATACTTTACCATGGCAGGGGTGGTGGCGTTGGGCAGAACGGCCGAGTTAAGCCGTGGCTTGTGCAACGCAGAATATAATGCGGCAATAATCCGCTTAGTTCCTGCTGGTTTGGGGATAATTGATACATCAGGCGCAGGTAAACCATGGGGCTCCGCAATGAGTTGACGAAGCAGCGACTTGGTCTTCTTATAGTAACCAATTGACGTGAAACAGATCAACGTCGTTGCCCGAATCGCATTCAACGCTTCGGATCGGTGAGAGGATGGACTGGAAATGGGTGGCTGATGATGGGATCCATGGGACACTGCTGATACCAATCTACCAGAGGAAGGATCGGTCGTTGCCACAGCCGCTGCCGGACTATCAGGCGTTGATGGTGTATCTTTGGCTTCGCGCTGAGCATGGACCGCATCTGGTGAAAGCGTATTCCGCAGCGTCAAAAACTGGTCCCGCAGGACGGCGGGGTCATCGTCGATAATAACAAACGTGGGGGGTTGAGATGGAGTTGGAGCTGGTAGCCCCGAGGAGACCATTCTATACAGGGGCTTAACGCGGGCCAAGTGCTTTGTTTGCACCACATACCGCGTCACATTGGCCCCGATCCGCTTGGCTAAAAAGGCCATGATCTTCTCGGCAAAGGCAGAGCGCGGCTGGTGATACAGGACAATAGAGAGCTGTTTGAGTTGAGCAGTAAACTCTGTCACCTGGGCCGCCGTGATCTCGAACTCAGAGAACGTCTCATCCGATGGCCCAGGCGCCATCAATGGTGGCTGTGGCAACGATGGAGTAATACCTAATGGATTGAGAGAGGCCATTGCCCTGGCGGCTGCCGTAGAATGGGCAAAATAGTCTGCCTGGGGCGCGACGGCGGTGGCCTTGGATGAGGGATTGGAAGCGGCTTCGGCATTAGGTCTGGATAACCCACCCGATGGCGTCGGAAGACCTTCAGGCTCAGATGCAGGTACCAAGGGTGATTTAGATGACGAGGAAGCCATGATGGCATCGCTGTGTGCCGATGTGGATCGGTGGAATTCAGGAGACGATGGTGCCTTGGCACGGTCGCGCAAAGAAGATTTGATGGGCACCACATCCTGCGTGGACTTGGTCGAAGATGGATAGTAAGGTAGCGTCAGGGACACCAGTAGTACTGGGATCTGTGGTATCTCGGGTGGGGATGCCAATGGATCTACAGCCAAGTCATCTGGCGCCTGCACCCACTGAACTCGGCAGGGCTGAAAGTTCAACCGCCGCAACAACCGGTCCGTGATGGTGAGTTGCCGGACCAACGCCTGCTGCAATTCATTTGATGGATCTGGGGCTGCAAACCGAAGCGCCCATCGAAAAACGCAGGTGCGCATAGGCGGATCCGTGGCTTCAGTTCCCGCCGGCACTGGGTCGCACGCTGGGTCCACCACGGTGCGGGTTAAGAAGAAGCCGAATTCTAGAAGCAAAGGCGGGGTAGTTAAGGTCGTGGCGGCCCAGGTCACGGCACTGATGATATGGTACCAAAAGTCATAAGGAGCTCGCACGGACACCATTAGGTCTTGAAAGGGCGAATCAGTCAGCCCAGTGGATTCGGACACATCGGACGCCACGGTGGCTGCCGGTGGTGAGGTAGGCAAATACGCATATATCCGAAGGGCATGACTTAACACAATGGTCACACGGTGCTCGGCAGCCACCCCCGCGTGAAAGTCACCAATGCATTGCACCAGATCCACCAGATCAAACGTGGTGAACTGGTGGTCCCACCAGTGGGTTAATGTAGCATGGCGACCAGTTTGGCCTGACGCAGGCGAATCGATGGAGCGAAAGCAGCTCTCCAAAGTCATGTAGTCGGCCAAGTAGTTGATCTGCCGTAAAAAGGAATTGATGGCCGAAAATGCCGCATACGGCAGAGGAATAGATGTTGGTGCCAATAGCTCAGAGCGCGAGTTGATGGACAAGAGGGTGTAGGGGGTAAGTTGGGTTTGCATATTGTACAACGTATCGCTGGATCGCAGCAGACCATTATAGGCCACGGTAGCCATAAGCTGGTCCAAGGTTTGGGCTTCGGCCGATGGGGTTTGGGGCACTGACACTCGGGGCAACGCGGGCGAGGGGGATATCAGAACCGGGTCCGCTATGGGAGCGGTCTGCTGCTTCTGCATTTCGGCTAAATGGAACCATAGCATGGCATACAGCGCGGTCAGCAGTAGCAGTGAGAGGAGCGGCGCTAGATGAAGCCAGGCCAGGCGCCAGTGAACCAGGGGCAGGCCTGATGGGGTGGATGCTAGCACAAACCCTGGAAGCAGCGCTCGGGCCATGCCAAAGACCACCCAGCTCAACCACCGCGGAGCCAGCCCTAGCGGTGCGGGCACACACGCTAGAAATAACGTCGCCAGTGGCTGCAGGATTGTCCAGGCCGCATACACCATCGCTGAGGTGACCGTGGCCACCAAGGTTATCACCGCGACGACGAGTGCGGTGACGACGGCAGTGCCTACATCGCCCGTGGAAGTGAGGATAGCGCCGGACGAGGAACTGGTTGGTGTCGGAAACTGCCAGCTGCGCTCCAGGTCTACCAAAAAGGGCCCTATCGCCGACTCGGCCAGGTGGTCTAGAACGGGTAGTGATAGCATGGCTTTGGTATGCGTTCGGAACTGGTGGTAGCCATACGCCCACCAAAACGCCACGGCCAAGTTGATGAAGCTGGGAGATTGTAGCACTGTAAGGCTGGCCAAACCTAGGTTCACCACTAAAACGCCCTGACATAGCTGGCGCGCAAGCCAAAGCATTCTGTCAGTGGAGCGCGGTGGCCGAGCAGCAAGTGCTTCACTGGTATTGGCCATGGCGCTGCGAGGTTCGGCGATGAGAACAGCGTGGCCTACCAGTGCTCCAGTCAAGTGGAAAGGCGTCAGTGGGAGCAGAGACCAGGCGCAGTCCAGGCCAAATGGTAGATTCGTGTGGCCACGGACGGCTGCCGGTTGCAAGTGAGATACGATGCAGAGGAACGAGTGGGGAAACGCGCAATTGCATGCTCTAGTGAGAATACGAAAAAAAAACGCAGGAAGAGAAGCAAGCCAGCCAGTACTGCCAGGGCACTTGGGCAAAGGCGCTTAAGATGCGAGGAGGGGCTGTTCGCTGGGCTTTGTCACAGGTCGCCAGATTGAGCGGAAGAGAAGGCGCTCAAAGTGGGTGAATGCGCCGTGCCACTGCAACACAAAGCACCGTTTAGCGAGGTAGCAAAATATACGCGACAGGTCTTAAGCGCTAGTGCACGCGCTCCTGATCCAAATGTGGGGTCGGGTTGATGAAAGTCGTTCCAGGACACTAGTTAGTTCCACGAATAACCAGCTAGTTGCGTGGAGGGTGTCGGTCACCGCTCACAGTAGCGGGGTGGTCAACTCCCACTGAGCCCTTTGATGCGCTATATTTTTGTTCGGTCTACGACTGGCGAGTTGATGGTGCCTTGATGAAGCAGTTGATAAGGCATGGCGTGCCTTACTGACCCTTGGCAGCGGCAAAAGCCTGCTCTTGCCATGCCTCACGCAGCGCTGTAGAGGCGAGTGCGGCTCCGGCCAACTGTGAATAAACGGACTGCTGGTGCTGACATTCACCCTGCTGTTAACCGTTCAAACGCTCACAGCCACAGCGCAGCCCTCATCCACTGTCTGGATTGGTTTGACGTGTTTTTTATTTCGATTTTATCACTTCAGTGCTCGGGCATCGATTAGAGTGCATCCTTTATTTTCTTTAGCCATTGGCTCGCTTGACACTATGGACGATCTCGTGGCTCTGTTCACCCGCATCGGGCTTTCCGAGCAAAAGGCCAAGGAAACGGCCAAGAACAAGAAATTGGCACCCAACTTGGCCATTGCCATTGAGGCCGCCGGGTTTGTCGAGCAGCCCGTGCCAGAATCAGTCGGCAAATTGCTCTACCGCTTGGCATCAACGCTAACCCCCGCTGCTGCTTCCCACCTATCGTTTCTCGCCCAGATAGTGGGGCAGGAGGAGCTCAAATCCAACGAGCAAGTGGACGCCGCTGTCAAGTATTGTGAGGACCAGGATCCGGCCGCTGATCGTGCAGCTTTTGATCAGGCGTGCGGGATCGGCGTTGTCGTGACCGATACTACTGTGGCTGAGACCGTTCAAGCGTACCTGGACGAGCACAAAGAGCGTTTGGTGAAGGACCGCTACCGCGCCCTGGGTGCGCTACTCGGCGGCCTGAAGAAGCAGCAAACACTCCGCTGGGCCAGCCCTGCCAGGGTCAAGGAAACCTTTGACCAACAGGTATTGGCCATCATTGGCCCAAAGGACGAGCGAGACGAGATTGCCAAGGACAAGAAGAAAAACAAAAAGGCCAAACAGCCCACGGCTGCCAATGCAACGACCCAACTTTTGGCTGCCGATGACAGGCCTTTGGCGGATCCGAACCAAGTATTCTTTGAAGGCGATATTGCTAAGCTCCATCGTCCGGGTGAGAACAAGCAGATCAATGCGCAGCTGACCGAGGCCCATCTCAAAGCCACGGGTGGTCAGGTCGTAACCCGGTTTCCGCCCGAGCCCAACGGGTTTTTGCACATTGGCCATGCCAAGGCCATCAATGTAAACTTTGGGTACGCCGAGGCACACAAGGGCATCTGCTACCTGCGCTACGACGATACCAACCCGGAAGCCGAAGAGGAGCGCTATTTCTCGTCCATTTTGGAAACCGTGCAATGGCTGGGGTTCTCGCCCTACAAGATCACCTACTCCTCCGACTACTTTGACTGCTTGTACGAGCTGGCCGTGGAGCTAATCCGGCGGGATAAGGCATACGTGTGCCACTGCACCGCTGAAGAGATCAAGCAGCACCGCGGCGGCGACGACAAGGGCCCGCGCTCCGACTGTGTTCACCGCAACCGTCCCATAGCCGAGTCGCTCGAAGAGTTTCAAAGGATGAAAGACGGTCGCTACGCTGAAGGCGCTGCCATCTTGCGCATGAAGATGAATATGCAAGACGGCAACCCGCAATTCTGGGACCTGGTGGCCTACCGTGTGCTGTACACACCCCACCACCGTACGGGCTCCAAGTGGTGCATCTACCCCACCTACGATTACACGCACTGCCTCTGCGATTCGTTTGAGAACATCTCCCACTCGCTGTGCACCCTGGAATTCCGCCAGTCCCGCCCGTCGTACTATTGGCTCTGCGATGCCCTCGAGGTGTACAAACCAGTGCAGTGGGAGTATGGCCGCTTGAACGTGACCAACACCATCCTGTCCAAGCGGAAGCTGCTCAAGCTGGTCAATGAGAACCTGGTCCAGGGCTGGGATGATCCTCGGCTCTACACGTTGCCTGCGTTGCGCCGCCGCGGTGTGCCTCCACAGGCCATCAACAAGTTTGTGCGGGAACTGGGTATCACCACGTCCAACACGACCATTGAAGTGGAGCGACTGGAAAACCACATTCGCGCCTACTTGGACGAGCATGCGCCCCGTCTGATGGCCGTCCTGAAGCCCCTTCGGGTTACACTCACCAATTTGCCCGAAGACCACCTGGAAATGCTTATGCTGCCCTATAAACCTCGTGTCGCCAGCATGGGCGAGCACCAGGTGCCCTTTAGCCAGAGCCTGTACATCGATGCCAGTGACTTCCGCCTGCAGGACTCACCCGACTATTTCCGTCTGGCTCGCGGCAAGACCGTGGGTCTGTTGCACGTCAAGCACCCCATTACTTGCACTGACGTTGAATTGAACGACGCTGGCGAGCCCATACACTTGATCTGCCGGTACGAAGACGGCCACGATGGCCAACCCGTGCCCAAGCCCAAATCATACATCCAGTGGGTGGCGGACTGCCCAACACAAGGGTCGCCTGTGCAGGTCAAGGATGTGCGCGTGTACGATCGCCTGTTCCACCACGCCAACCCCATGGATAAGACCGAGGTACCCGAGGGCTGGCTGTCCGATGTGGATTCCAATAGCCTACACCACAACCCGCACGCCCTGCTTGAAGTAGGCTTCTGGGATGCCCTGCGTCGCTGGGCCGAACACACCAACACTTTCCAGTGCGTTGAAAACGTGCGCTTCCAGTTTGTGCGCATTGGGTACTTTGCTCTGGACAAGGATACAGTTCTACCTCCCAAAGACGCTGTACTTCAAGCCGGGTCTTCCAGCTGCGCTTCCGCTGCCCAGCTGGTCTTTAACCGCGTGGTGACATTGCGTGAGGATGTGCGCAAGGAAACGTAGAGTATGTCATCCTTGGCAGGCCATGCGTTCTGGCAGCTTTTATGATGCCAGTGAAATCCCTTGACAAGGCTTTCCATTCACTATTTTTTTCTCCACAACCAGCATTACAGAGCGAGCACCACTACTCTAAAAATCGTTCGTGCATCCTATCGCTCTTCCTGGGTCAAGTATTTGGCACACTATCGGCACTGCTGACGCTGATATTGGGTCACTCAGGGACGTCTCGAAGACCTTGCTTCATTTTTCTTTTCAGGTTTACAGCTCTCTACTTGATGGTGGCCATGGCTGCTAGAACCCTAGGATCCATTGTTCGTTTCGTGAGCAGCAAGATGCTGGGCTAGTGCTGCTATACCAAATAAAAATTAGTGGCTATCCAAACCATCAGGGCGTGCTTGGCCACGTGATGGGTCCCTGATGGCGCCGTGTGGGCATTAGCGTGACCAGTCTTTTCCTCCGCCTTCACCCTAGTGCTGAGTATCCAAAGCCACCTTGCCAGTGAGCGACGATTGCTCCAGTCATTGGTGTGTGAAAGGCCAGGCAAAGATTGTACACCCTTGCTCTTGTTCGGCGTGAAGGTGCTATAAACATTTGCTGTTGTTGTTGGTGATTGACCCGCGTCTGGTTAGACATCATGGCGACGTATTCTGACGACTTTGCTGCCGTGTTGCAGGGCACAGGTAAGTAGGTATAGCCGGTGCCGATGACCGTCGAGCCATGCCAATCTCACCCACCCTTTTTTGGGTGCGTGCGTTTGCCCTTTCTCTACTGCCCTTTACAGCGTGTGCGAGTGGACCAAGCCACCACTATCCTTGGCACTCGGGTGACACCCGTTGCTTGTTGCCCATAGCGCTGGCTGGGAGCAGCCGCAACGTCAAGAGTCGTGAGTAAGGAAGACACAGCTGGCTGTCAGGACGATGCGGCGGCCGATACGCTTTGGCCCTACTTTATTATAGCTCCTTCCATCTCTGATCGCCTTGGCATTACAGGGTCTATGCCATTACCTCAGCAGCCAAAGCGAGCCATGGGAACGGTGCGCGAGTCGGAGCCTAATAGAGCGCCAGGGATCAAGTGGGCAGGCGTTGCTTGAACTTGGCTGCATAGCACAGCTCTGTTGAACTGGGTAGCGGTGACCTAGCCCCTTAATAGTTGCTGTAAGCTCACACATTACCTATGGTTTTTTTGCTATGCTGTATTGCACCTTGACCACTCGATCTTATCCCACTTTCCAACACCGCTGGTACGATGAGCCCAGACCTGGAAAAAAAACTTCTAGCCCTCAACGACCTGGGCGGGAAGCTGGCGGCTGCCCACACTTCGCTTAACTTTGCACAAACTGACCCTATGATCCCAAGCTTGGCCAAATGTCTCCAGTCATCGCACGCCGGGCAAAGCATTGCCACACTCAATATCTTACCGGCATTGTTTGAATACTGCTGCGCCTACCAACCGGCTCTGATGCGCGTGGTACTGCCACACTTGCTTCCAGCACTTATCGATCGGCTGGGCGACAGCAAACGACTGGCACGGGAGCGCGCCATTCAAGTGCTGGCTGAGCTGTGGTCAGCACTGCATGCTTTGGAAGGAGCTACGCAGACCTCGCCCAGCCTTGGTCATCCTCCGCGACCCGGAACGCCAGGTCTGCCGACACCCTTTTTGTCCCGGTTAAAGACGCCGTCCCGCGGTCGTATGCCCGGTGGAGCTGCTACCACAGCCACCGGAGCTCCATCGTTGATGGCCCACTTTGAACGCGATGTGAAAATGAAGGCCTTTCAACACAAGGTATGGAGGGTCAAAGAGCAGGCGCTGACCTGGCTCCAACACTGTAGCAAGACGCTGCCAGGTTTTCCAACGCGTCGGTACATTTCGTTCTCGGTCAAACTACTCGAAGACTCTAATGAAGCGGTTCGTGATGGAGCGAAATTGGTTCTTTCATTTTTGGCCACCCAAAGTACCCCCGAGACCCTGGATGAGATCTGCCAAGAGATTCAGCGGAAAAACATCCGACCTAGCCTAGCAGAGGCTGTATTGGGCAAACAAGCAATGGCTGGTCTTATCGCTCCAGCAAAGGCTGGGCTGATGCCAGCGCCACACAGCCTTAAGCCACCGCTGCGATCCGATGGCCCTGCGGAGATCCCTCGTCCCAAAACGTCGCTAGGTCACTTTGCCGGCGACCAGGCCCGAGGCGGTGGCTCCGACGCTGGTTTGGCGTCCAAGACGCTGCGCAAAGTGTCCGACCCGCATTCTGGCCAGGTGGCTGCTCCAGCCGACCCTCGAAGCGAGTTTACCAAAACTCCTGCTGTACCGGCCGTGCGCATTCACTCAGCTAAACAGCTGGACCAGGAGGTACAAGCCATGTTGGGTGCGTTTCAGGGCAAAGAAGGCGAGGATAACTGGACGCAGCGCGAAAAGGCTATTCAAACGCTGCGAGGGATGCTGGCGGCCAACGCGCTCGACTATCACCAGCCCTTTGTGGCACATCTCAAGGTATTGATGGACGGGATCCTCAAGGCATTGCACAGCTTGCGGACTACGCTGCAGCTGAGCACCACCCACCTGATCATCGATTTGGCCGTCACGATGCGGACGCGGATTGACCACTACAGCGACCTGCTGCTCCAGAATCTGCTCAAACTCTGCCAATTGACCAAGAAATTGGCCAACCAAGCTGGGTTTCAAGCCGCACACGTGTTGATTAGTTGCACTTCGTATCAATCCCGCCTGTTTCAAACACTGGCAAGTTTTCTCGGCGACAAGAGCGTCACTTTGCGGGAATCCATTATTCGCCTAGTCAAGGTGCTGCTCGAAATACACCAATTTACCGATGGTGGTGACCGCACGGCAGATGCTTTGGGATACGTCAACAAGTGCCTCAAACTGGGGCTGACCGATGCGTCACCCAAGACCCGCGATGCTGCCCGCGAGGTTTACTGGCTGTACTGGCATCTGCACGCGGCATCGGCTGATGCTCTTTTGGGCACAATGGATGGGTCTGTAAAAAAACAGGTGTTGCGTGATCAAACCAAGTATACCCATTTTCGGCATGTTGGACCAGTATCCCAGCCAGGTGCTGCTAACCGCCACTCGGCGCCTTCGTCCCCACGGGCTCGTCCCGCTTCTCGGAATACCGAACGGCCACCTAGCGCCATGGGCACCAAACCAAACCACACGCTGGCACTTTCGTCAACATCGCGCCTGTTTGCGTCCACATCGGCACTGGGCAAGCGCCCCAAGGCTCGCCCGCGTGATGTACCGCCATCAACTCCGGGACACTCGTCACTCGGCCTAACAAGCACCACCCCGGCGCCCAACCCCATTCGACGAGTCAGCCATGGGCATACACCAGCACCTGAACTGCAACCGACGGTCCCGCACTCGGTCCACAAATCAGCACTAGTCACTCCGCGTCGGTACAGCGGTAGTGAGGCAGCTCCAGCCACGGTTGCAGCGGTGGACATGCGCCACGCCCAACGCGCCCCGCCGTTGTCAGTCCCGCAGGCCCAGCTATTTGCTCCTCGAGCGACCGCTCAGGCGTTGCCTATCGAGCCAGCGAGCCCTAAATCACCAGTTTCCCCGCTGGCCCGTGCCTCCTTGTCGCCAACCAGAACTGCTCCACAGGCGATGGCAAGTTTACCGCCAGTCCCAACCCTTCCAGAACCGATTGGGTCTGCAGCGGCCCCACCATTACAGCAGCCCAATTTAGCTGCAGTTTGCGGTGGGACTCAATTGATCGCCCCCACGAGCCCTGAAGCCCCAATCGGCACGCCGGTCACGACCATGACCTCGACTGATGACGTGTTTCAAGCAACGCTGCGTGATACTCCCACCGCGTCGGCAGCCAATATGACTGGGTACGCGCCTCCTTGCATTGCTCCTGCCCCCCCGCTCGTCGATTCGTTTCATCATTTGCGTCTAGAGCATTCGAGCTTACAACCAGCCCCATCTACCGGTAAACCAAGCACACTGGATAGCAACGACGCTGAATCTGCGCAGCAGTTGGCCAACTCCCCATCGCTTATCCCATATCAGGCAGCCTTTGACACGACTTTGTCAACCCCTCAGCGCATCCAGCAGGGCGTGTACTCGGTCGTAACACCCCGCACCGATGAGAAGCTAGGTATTGCGTCCCATGGACCCATCTTATCGATGCTGACAGGGCCTAGCGACGAGATGCGGCCGGATAGAGATTCGGCGACCTGGTCGGTCACTTCCCCCACGCTTTCACCACAGTCGCTGTTGGCCTCGCCTTTGTTGAAATCGAACGGCGATTCCGACCGAGATGCACTGGAAGCCATCCAACAAGCTGCGGCACGCATGGCCACCGACAGCGTCAATGCCACCTTCTTTAAAACGCTGAAACGCCACATATGCCTAGTGCAATCATGGCCGCTGGCGTCGACAGTGGCTCCCAATCTGTCTGCTAAGGGCGATGGTTTACCCGCTGCTGATACCAACGTGCTGGAGCAGCTGCTGGCAGCGTGCGTGGCTTTTTTGGCCAATGCTGATCGTCACCCGTCGCACCACGAGGAGGCTCTCGGCGTCATCAGTGCTGCTCTCAAGGCCAAAGACCGTCGGCTGAATGAACCAATTTGGGCCTGTAATAATCGCGTGGCTGCCTTGGTCTTTAACCAGCTACTGCAATGCCAAGTGAGTCCCTGGGCTAAGATCAGCACCACGGCAGAGAGCTGCCTCGAAATACTTGTCCACATGTTGCCGCCGGCTCAAGTGGAGTACCTCATTCTGGACTATCTTACGTCCGCCGAGTCTCTAGAAAAGCCCCAACGCAGTGGTTCGCTTGACACTGCACCGGCGGTTGATGCCACGCCCAATGCGGGCCCGCGCACCGCACCTACTGGTTCCACGGAAACTGGAAATGCACCAACCTTGCCGCTCCGCTATGTGTGCTTAGCAAACTGTTTGCAACTTGTTGGGCAATTCCTGACCCGGTTGGACTGGGCAGCCATTGAACGGCTGCTTCCTGAACTTATACCCCATACTGTGCAGGGCATCAATCATAAGAATTCGATGGTGCGTCGCACCAGTGTCGAGGTCTTTGCGGCGTTGGGGGTGCAGGCCTCGCAAGCGGCCACTTCACTGGATCCTCCCAAGGCCGATTCCACGGTCTCCAACCCCCACATCACTCCCAGCGCAGTATTTGACGAATACCTGCAGCCACTGAATGATGCGCAGCGGCATCTGGTCAAGCTGTACATGCAAAACACGCCCATGTAATTGCTTACCACTCAAAATGCGTGCGCAGCTCACAACTCCAACGAAAAGGGGCATGGTGACTGGCATGGCCCCACACGTTTACTCACAGACCCCAGAGCCATGTATCAGGCGCACGACTCGTGCCAATATGGCTAGATTTTTCTTGTGTTTTGATAGCTAGTCTGCCATTAATTTTTAGCGCTTTTTTATATATTACAGTAATGCGTTGCGAGTGGATTCGCCCACGCAGTACATGGGCAGCACCTGCGTGCTAATAAATGCTGCGTTCACTCATACGCTATGGCACTAGCCATGCTTCTTGGGCGTTAAGTCGCTGGCAGTAAAAACCCATCCGCCGCCTAGAATGGGTGTATTGCCCCATTACACTAAGGCCCAAAGGCAGTGTGTCCTGAAGAGCGGCGGCAAACTACAGCGAATTTGGCTGCTTGCTCACCGTTGCGAAGAGATTGAGAAAATAAATAAACCCAAACCAGGTTCGACACCCAAGGCGTGAATACATGAATCGACGAATAATCTGCAGCGGCCACACGCTACTCTTGCCCAGCTGGGCCACTCACAGATTCTCTCACACTAACCCACCAGCCAACCCGGCAAACATTGATGTAGACAGTGATTCGTTGCGCCGCCCAATGGCGCACGTCGCAAGGAACCAATGGGCAACGGGGACGACTTTAGCCACCTCCACCGATCATTGGTGCCCACCCGGTGCGTGGGCATGGTATTGACTATTTTTCTGGGTGAAAAAATTATGGCCTTGCATCGGGGCAGTTTGGTGACACAGTGAGCAGAGAGAAACCCCTCATAGTGGAGTAGGGCAACAGGGCTGAGTCGTTCAATGCTGACGTCGCCAAAGACTGGTGTTATCTATAAGCGGTGCGCTGGGATGGCAGCAAACGGGTGTGGACTCGTGCGAACCCACGGTGTCAAGGAGGATACAAATTGTAAGACAGTTATGACGCCCACTTCGCACACAACTACACACACACCGCAGGTCTTGTTGGCATCGGGCACCGCACCGACACAATGAGCGAGTGTGTATATTATTAAGCAAAGAGGCACGCTTATTGTGCTTGGGACCGCCCCTAAGGCATTATTAGGTAGATGCCGAGGGCCGCGTGAGCCAGCCCAGCAGCGGCAACGAGAGAAGGCGCTCATAGATTGCCCCGCCCGCTCGCTAGCCGCCCTGGGCTAGACCGAATAATTGGGCGCCGTGGCTCTTGTGTGCCCACGCCCTGCCACGCTAGACTACTGACGCCGCGCCATGGCTGTGGTTGCCTATCATGGCCTCCTTTTCCATACATCCTCTGCTGGCCTCGGTCCACAGAATCCTTATAAAGTTTCCGGGGGGCGTCCATAGGTTGTGGCTCCTCTTTGCTGAACCTTTGCTTCTTCATCGCAACTGCTATAGGTTGCTCCCGTACCTGCTTTTTTTCCTATTCGCACGTTTGTGTACCAGAAGCTTAGTATACTTGAAGAACTCGCCATTGGGCCTGATCGCTCGATACTTGGAAAATTTTTGTTTTATTTGGGCCGGTTCGCTATTGCGGCAATAGGCGCTTTGTCTACCGTCTGCAAGCCAGCTTGTGCTCCATTGCCTTTATCCACGCCGAGCATTGTGCAGGTGTGGGGCCTCTCGCAGGTACGTGTGTGAGTCTATGCGGCTTTTTGCTTTTCTTTTTGGTTGCGGGTGTTGGGCGAGGCACGATATCGATGTACGCCATCCGCGCCGCAACGCCCTGACAGCTCGCTAGGCGAGACGCCTCCACAAGTTCACCAGCTGTGCTCCAGAGCTTCGCCAGCCATGTGACAGTGCCACTGCTGGTGTATCAGACGGCCTTGATTGTCGGCCGTGGCTGGAACCCACTGATATGAGGCCAAGTGATTGCTGGGTTGCCTGGCCTTTTACGTTTTCCCTCCAGGGTTCGTTTACCCTGGGGCACTTTGGACCCGGAGAATGTTTGCCTCCCTGGCTTATGAGTGGGGGATGCCGCCTGCTTGCATTCTCCCACCAACACTCTGGCCATGCCTAGACCAAGCAATCTGGGTCGCAGTGCAAGCTTGGTGGCGACCCTTGAGGCTTGTCGATCATATCAGGCCTGCTACGCCTTGGGCCGCATGTTCCGTCGGTTGATTTTGGGTGCTGAGCCCAACGAACGCCTCAGATGCTCCTCCTGCCCAGACTTGCAGCACCTGCCTGCGGCAAGGATACCGTCGGCCTTGTCAGTTTAGCGACAGCCAAGCATGGGGTGGATGATTGGCCAATATCGCTTACATGTTCATAAAGAGGTACCAGCAGGGCGCTGCCGATGCCATCCTTTGCCATGCACACGTTGACTGATGGATTTTAACTAACGCTTGCACCGCTGCCTCTTTATTGGAATACGCCATCTTCTTAGTAGATCTAGTGCTAGTGTAGCTCCGTCGATTCACAAGCGCACGCCCATCACTAACCACTTGGCTGACTGAACCAGTAAGTGTTTGTTTACGCCTGATGGTCGCCAAACAAAGGTATCAGCCCAACCAGCGTAGGAGTGGTGCAACCTATGACGCTGCGCTTCCCCCATGGTACAAGGTGGCGGTGTTTATCCCTGCTATGCTATCGCCTTTCCCACACCCACCGCGCTGGTCTATGCCCTAGCAGATCCACCTTCCCCCTTTTGGCGGCCACTTTAGTGCAGCCAGCGTCGTCACGAGCGTTGCGGTCAAATGACTCCACCGATCCACGGGGCGCGCAAACTGGGCGCAGGCGCGACATGTCGCTCAGGTGACGCCCCCCCAACCACTTGCTTGTTGTGACTGCGCTCTACCTGTATGGCACTCAATCTACCAATAATATTAACCAATGCTGCTGCCACGCTATGATCTTGATAACCGACCATTCGTCATGTGTAACCATCGCCTCGCGCACAACCGACTACCATCCTTCCAACCCCTGCTTTATCGCATAGGTGGTCACAGCGCTTTACCCGCGGTATCCTCGGACTAGATATATCAGCCTTTCGAGGTAAGGTCAAGGCAAAGCCAGCACCGTTAGCGTTCAACTCGCCAGTGCCGTTTTGGGTAACAGGGCCTGCACCGCCAACAGCCTGTTGCTGACTCATAGCAGCAGAGCGGTGAGAGCAATCCGAGGCCGCGTTGGAATGCGGCCACGACATAGACAACGGCTACCCTACTTGCCCATTCGCAAAAAAGAGGCACCCCACGGGTATGGGGCGAATGCGAGGATGGGTGGGCAAGGTGCAACTCCATCACGAGCCACACGCGGCTGGCGTGGTGGCTCCCGAACACACGTCACTGCTCTTGACCAACCCGCAGTGGCAAACTGGTGGCAAAAGGCGTCACGAAGTAGGAGCTCTAGTGCGGGCAGCCATTTTCCCCCTCGGCTTGGCGCCGACCAATACACCCACCTAAAATCCACTCGTCGGCAGCTGGGTTGGTGTTTTTTTTTCGCTCACACTACTGCCAAGGCCCACCTCTCCCTTCCTAGCCTGCCCTCTTCACAGCGCACCCTGGCCTCGAGCAATCGCACCCAAATAGTCTGGTGCCTCCGCGCTTTATCCATATCCGCATGTGCGTGGTTTTTTTGCCCTTTTATCCCGATCCCAAGTGCGAACCCTGGATCGTGTCTAATTAACTGTGCCGTTGTGCTTTTGCTATTGAATTGCTATGGGTGTATAACGAATCCGTTGGGCCTATTGTCGTCGTCGCCATCGCTGCTGCCTATTGCTCGCCTACTCTATTCACGCGACGACCCGCCCTCTATTTTTTCCGGCTTGTCGGCTATTGTGAACTAGCCGCTCAGTTAGGAGCACCAAGTCTCCCTTGTACTAGCACTTTACCCACGCTCTAGGCGCGTCGAGGTCTGTCAATATGGCCAATCAGCCCAATCCCAATTACAACATCTCGGGCCAGGTACCTCACCAGGGCGGCTATGCAGGCCAGGGCGTTGGCTTGTCCCAGCAATTCATGGATCCCAACCTCCAGTTGGGCATGTCGAGCCAGCAGCCGTATGTTCAGCACTCCGTACCAGGTGCTGCCCCGACCCAGGGCCACCAGCATCCATCCGCCCTGGCTCCTCACCAGCAGGAGATCATTCACAGATTCTGGTCGTCCCAAATGGAGGATATTCGCCAGGGCAAGTACGACTTTAAGCTCCACCATTTGCCATTGGCCCGTATCAAAAAGGTCATGAAAACTGACGAGGACGTCAAGGTATGTGTTCTGGTGGGCACCACTAGCCAATGTGTATATGCATATATCTATGGCGGGGGGACCTACCTGCATGGCAGTGTCTAGATTGTTTCCAGAAACCGTAGCAACCCTGGCATCGGGTTTATGGTTCAAAAGGTACATGATAACCCCACCACTGCCAGCTGGTGCATACTGGTGGCGACTACCGCTCTGCTGCTTACCAAAGTCTCCCTCACCTCTTTCCGCTACAACTCTATGGTGATGGCATTCTCTGGTTGTTGATTGGGTTACGATGACTCTAGATGATCAGCGCCGAGGTAAGTAGCACGCATACAAAATCCATGACATCCCAGCACCATCGAGCTATCCCATCCAGCCCTCTTGGCGCGCGCTGCGAATGCTCTCACACACTCACTAGATTGTCTTTGTTTCTGCTTATTCCTCCTGGCTGTACTTCGCATACGGCTTTCTACTCTGCTCAGGCGCCCATCTTGTTCTCCAAATCATGGTAAGTGCCCTTCCCCGATTGGTTAGATCGCATCTGGTTGTCCTTGAGTTATCCGGGCAGCCACTGCACCTGTGGTGTCCACCACTGCTGAGTTTGCCCCGCTGACGCCGTCAACTTACTGGCTATCTTCCAAGCGCCTACCAATTGCCTGCTAGTTGTGGCGCCCTGTGTGTTACCCGAGAACAAGCCCATTGTGGCACTAACTGCCCTCGGTAGGTGGGCATGAAGCCCTGCATAAGCCATGACACCCACCACAAATAACTCATCAATTAGTGTGTTGTTTGTAAATGGTATGCATTGGTTGCCCTGTGCGGCTTGAAACGCATGGTGCCCTGGCTCGATGGGATGATGTATAACAGCGAAATTATGATTTTGGAACTCACGCTTCGGGCTTGGATGCATGCCGAAGAAAACAAGCGCCGAACCCTGCAGCGGAGTGACATTGCCACGGCCATCACAAAAACAGACATTTTTGATTTCCTTATTGATATTGTGCCGCGCGAAGAATCAGTTCGAGCTAGTTCTTCCAAACACGAAAAGGTAAGGAATAGTGGTTTCTTTGCCTGCCTTTTCTTTGTATGGTTTGGTGGAATCCGGTGAGCGAGAATGGAGATTCCCCAAGCCTTGACAATGAACTGGCTTCAAGTGACGTGGCAGTTTTTTGCCTGGTCCACCATTGTTGCTCAAGGCATGTGCGGTTATGGCCGGCGCTGGCGGTCTGTATGCACTTTTCAGCATGAACTCACCCATACTCTTCTTTGCTACCTTGTGTTTGTATCGGTATGGCGGTGGTGGTGACCTTGTGATAGTCGGATGTCCGGTCCAACATGCCTCAGGACCAGGGCAACTACTCTTACATGGCCTATCAGGTAAGAGATCGCACACCTGTAGTGTTATTTAACTTCTTTTTGTGTGCTACGGCTATTGATTAAGGGGCCCAGAGTGGCATCGTTTGAGCGGTGCTAGTTTGCCCTCATTGGTGTGCCACACATGGTGGGTTGCGGCGCTTTGCTTTGGCCATGTCTCCACTTGCTTCTGACGCATACACGCACCCTTTGACGCTGCTGGTGATGGCTTTGCTTGTGACGGATACCTTTATTATGGACCTACAGCATAACCCGTCCACGCAACTCGGTGCTCAGGGCCAGCAAGGGCTACCTCAGCAACAGCTGATGCAGATGCAGTACCTCCGAAACCAACTGCTTCAGCAGCCTGGCAGTGCCTCAGGAGTCAACGCTCCCCAGAGTCCCCTGCAAGTCTCTCAAGTGGGCCAGCCTGGCTTGATGCAAAGCACCACCAACAATCCGCTGCCTGGTGCCAACCTCCAGGGGCAAGCGGGCCACCCATATTACTCCCAGCAGTACGGCTATACGACCCAGAACGTGAATGGCTCGCAGCCAATGGGTGGCTCGGGCTACGGTCAATCCCCACGACAATGAGCGATGCGCCAGCGGTAGTCTAGCGTACGTTTATTCGCCTCGAGAAATGTAGAGTGTCTTTCCTTGACGCGGTGGGCAGCGTGCTCCAGAGGGACGGGGTCAAGCCATGAACACGATGGCTATCTTGTAACCAGGGAGCCTGCCTGGAGTCTCACGCGCCGCATCACACCTCGCGGATGCTGGAAAAGTGGATGATTTTTTTCTATCACGATGAGTTCTGAATACGGCAGGGGCTGGGCAAGGACCCATGTTAGACCTCATGGAGTTGGTGGTGGACATAGAGTCGCGGCTGGAGTTGTGGAGTATGTTGGTGAGCGCTCGAGTAGATATGTATATAGAGTAGTTTTTCCTTGCGGTTGTCTGTTGGTGGTGATGGTGCTCAGTTGTAGCTGTGGAATAAACCGGTGGTGGTAGTGATGCCCTCATGACTGTGACTACCACGTTACTTCCTTTGAAAATAATAGTGGTGAGAACGGAAAGTGGGTGGGCGGGGGTCGTGGTGAAAATCTGCAGGCGGTGGGAATGCTGCGCGGACCTTTGAACGGCATGGCCAGCAGTTATTTTTCTGTACTGTCCAATGGCTATAGTTTGTTGGCATTTCCTTGTGACGACAGCCACTGAACGGCAACAGTCCTCCCCCGTCATTGCTCTTCCCTGGTGCTGTAACCCTGCTGCATTGTTGGCAGCCTGGATCTGCTCCGGACTGCTGGTTTACGTCGATTGCACGACCCGTTGCTGCCTCATTTGTTCTTTCAGCCGGCACCGCTCGCTATAGATGCGCTGTTCAATGGGGCCCACCGACGACCTGAATCCACTGGCTTACAGGGCCCCGGGGTCGCGACCATATGCATGCTGGTCATCACTCGACAGCAATGTGTCAACGCCCTCCTCAACCGCTCTGCTGCAGCGCTTTGCAGCCTTGGCGCCAACAGCACGCATCCACCCCTTTTACCCCACCGTTGCGATTGACTTTGCAGCTATGCAACTCGACCACCATTCTTTGTCCAAATGTGCTCTGAGCTGCAAACAACTTGCCTCACTACCCCAGCACAACTGCCACTATGTCGTTTCAGGGCTTGCACGACAACGAACGACCCATAGGTATGGGAAATACCTAGGCCTACCACTGCAATCATCGAGTATGGCACCTTTCCATGCGCACCATAACTCTCTATTGCCTAATGTATCATACCTCGCCAAAGACCCTGCGCCAAGCAAGGACCAGACTACTTCGTCGCCCCCCACAGGCGGCCCCAGCACGGGCGCTCCAGCGGACTCGGACGGCAAAGACCAGGGCGACTCAAGAAACGGCAGCAGTAAAGAAACTCGCGGCGAGGCAGCCAAGCGTCCCTCGGGTGAATTTTACGTAAAGTCTTGGTTGTGGCAATCAGGGTCCATGACTGGCGAGAACAACTTTAAAGTTATATCCTTACAAGCGGTGCTTATGATCAACCAGCAAGCCCAACACGATTTTCGACGGACCGATATGCAAAACACCTGGTGGAAACGCTGCCTGCTCTACAACCCATTGCGGCTTTCGGTCCTGACATTATCGTGGACTGAACTTACTTGCCCAATCAAACAGAATAGTGGAGGCCGCTTTGCAGTGACGGTGGATGAGGTGCTCAATGGGGAGTTGGCTGACGGAAACCCGATAAAACGCCAGATTCGCTACCACAAGAAAATGTATCCTGGTAAAACGATAGATGCGGTTCAATTTACTGGTAAGTAGCGCTACTTGGGTATATCTAAGTTGGAGGTGGCAACATAATAGCACTCAGAACTTGCCGTACGGAGCGCTAACCACACGTGAACCGCATCACAATAATACCTCTCCAGAAATTAAAGCAACTGCTCCGAATAACCCCAATGTGATTTTTTACTAATCAATTGGCGCACACTTGCTCGTGATATGCTGTTGTTACAAAATTGGCTGTAATGCTGGGGTCTTTGGCACTTGAACCACATTAGTCTACAACTTGGTTTCG
>JANBQA010000037.1:0-40040 GCA_027576955.1 Dimargaris xerosporica
GGTGTAAAAGGTGTAGTGCTCGTTGCCATCAGACTCATCCTCGTTGGCGCTGGTCAGCGGTGCTTCAGCAGCGGAGTAGTCGTCGAGGGCGGACGCATGGGAGTACACCGCGTGTCGAAAAGGCGCGCGCTGCAGCTCCGGTGGTGGATCGGCGTCGCAGATGGATGGGCGCGCCTTTAAAACGCCAAAGATGTCTTGAGCCAGGAGCGGGGTTCGATCACCAGCCAGCATGCGGCGTAAAGTATCCACCGTGCCGCCCAACGAGGTCATTCCTGACGGACGCTTGGGTGGTGTGAGGCGAGGGGGCACAGGCATTGCTTGCGATGCATCATGGTCCTGCGTTGGCAGCGCTGGCGTTGGAACAACTTTGCCAATGCCCACCACAGGCCCGCTTTCAGAGCCAGACTGATGTCCGGTGTCGCTCTGATTGTCACCAGTTGCCAAAGGCCGCCATCCAAAGTTTGTCAAAAAGGACCCTCGGTGCTGTTGGGCCAGCGGTCGGCACGCGCCCACTGGTGCCAAACTACTCGGAGAACCTAGGCTGCCGGTCAAATCGCTTTGATAGGACCCGGGTTGAAATTTGCCAGAGAGTGCATCGCCCTGCTTGCCAGTGATCTCGTGCAAGCAATGATCACACACGCGGACGCTACCCTGTTGTCGAATAAGGGACCCGTCCACAAAGTGGGAGGAGCAATTGGCGCAAAAAATTCGCCCTGGATGTTTGGACCAGCCACAGGATGGGTGATGCCACAAAAACATCCCCCAAAAATGACAATGATAGAAGCATTGAGCACAGCATTGCCGGTGATGGTTAAGGCTCAGCCAGGTCAAAGGTTACAGGCGATACCAGCGGTGAACCAGTGGCATACTGGTAGCATGGGGTTTGACCTTTGCAGAGCAATGCCAGGCCGTGGCTATTTATATACACTTACCGCAGTTTCGACAGTGGTGCTTGCGTCGCAAGGTGGAGAACGGCTTTTGGCATTCAAAGCATTCCTTGGCCAGCGAGTCCTTCATCCAAAGGCGGGGTTGGTCGCGGTTCCCCTTGACGTTTTGGAGGATTTCCATCAGATGAGCACTGCGTTGGCGAGGAATGTCTGGTGTATTGGCGGTGGCGACCACGGTTTCCGCAACCGTGGGCGACGGCTGCGTTGGCCGACGGTGTCGGTGCATATAAAGGCCCTGCTTTGGCAGTCGCAGCGAATGGGGTGGTGGGTAACGTTTGAACTAACAATGTAGCCCAGTAATCCTGGGGAGACAAGGGTGAGAACAAGGCCAGCGCTACACTAGGCCACGGACGAAGCACCCTAGGGCAAGCTGTTGGCTGAACCCAGAGACCAGGTGACAAGTGCGGCGCTGGGCGTCACTGACCAGGGCGTTGCATTGAGCACTGCTGGGCCTGCACCAGTGTCACTGCAAGCAGCGTAGCCACGGGTACGAAACAAGGTTGGCTGAACCCAATAGAAGCAAAAACAAGCTAGGAATCGTTTCAGCGCGGTGCGTATTGGGGCCCTGGGTGCCCATAACTACCCAGAGCAGCTCAAGTGTGATACTGCCATACCTTCAGGCCAACCAACAAGCTGGGCTGTTGCGTGGTGAGGGTCGGCTGCCAGAGGCATTGGCAGTGTGACCTGTTCTGACTGCCGTGATATGAATTAGCCCACACTGCTTGCTCCACTCTGGAGGGACTGATCCGTCGAGCGGTCGCTATCGTGAGTGGCGGCTACCAGCCAAAAAAAGACCTGCACCACCTGGTAGCACAGGGCTTCCCACAGGTCCCCCATGAGCGCAAAAGTGCAAGGACCGCCCTAAAGGAAGGAGCTTGGTAAATCAGTAGTCTACCAACCCTTTACGATTCTGTCCATGCGCCTTTCCACGATTGCTGTTACCATGATCACTATACCCCGGATCACCCAAGGCCCTGTGACGGCACTGGCCAGGCGCCCAATGCCCGCCGGTCTGGGCCTGTTGCCATCGCTACGGGTACGTTTTACTGCATTCCGCGGCGCCAAAAGCTCCTACACCTGCGCAATCTATGCCCTGGGCAAGCCTGCCCAGAATCGCATTTCATTTGCTGGCAATCTACTCAAATACACGCACAGATATATATAGTGGAATAGAAACCATCCAGTGCCAGAGCATCGATGGCGTTGAGCAAGAGTGTCTCAACAGGTTTTGATTTTCCTCAAGCTAACCACTGTCTGGACCTAATGTATGATTGATGGGTGGCCATGTATCGATGCGCAACTTCTTAACTACACATGTGCTTGCAGGTGTTTACAACAACCAACGTTCAACGGACCGACTCCAGCACGCTAAAAAAGTACGCCCGTAAAACAGCTCTGAAAGGAAAAGTTCCCGAAGAAACGGAGCTCATGGCCACCCGGTACGTGGCCTTTTCGGGACGGTTTGCCCAGCTATTGGGACGCATGTTTGGGCGCTACCAGGGCCAGTACACGGCCATTCCTATTTCGGCCAACATCTATACCCAGTGCAAGGACCTTGATTTTAGAGATTTTTACATCGACACGCTCAAGCTACCCGATACCTATCAAACATGGTTCAACGTGACCCAACTCCACGCCTGGATGCTCATGGTCCGGATTCGCAACGAGGATAACGCCAAGAACATTAGTCAAGAGTTTGTCAACCACATGTTTTACGATGCGGAGATGCGGATGCGCCGTATGGGGGTCAATACTGATCGGCTGGTCAACAATACCCTCAAAGACCTGGTAGCATCGTTCCACGGGAGCACTTTGGCCTACGACGAGGGCATGTGCCGAGGCGATGCGTATCTGGGTGCAGCCATTTGGCGTAACCTATTCCGAACGAGTCCTGTGCGCGGCAAAGAATTGGCCTACATGGTGCACTATACACGCCGTCAGTTGGCTCGGCTGGACAAGGTGTCGTCTTACGATTTCCGCCGAGGCTACTTTCGGTTTGATATGCCCAATAACAACCTGGAAACGTTTGAGTAAAACTCGATTGCTGGGCAGTCGATGATTTGGTAATCAGCCTTTGTGACTGCATTGAGCGAGATATGGTTACTTTTTAACCCTGCCCAGCCTTTCCTGTTCAACTCCAACACCGCCTCACTGTTTACTTGAGAAAACGCCCTAGCATATAAAGCGCCATTCTGCCATTATTTTTGTTTTCTTGGTATGTGTGCATAGCTACACTCTGCATAATGCGGGGCTGTGACGGAAGACGACCAATGCTACAACGCGCCGTTAAAAGGGCAGCAGTAGTGCCCATAGATAAGATAAGCGAGGTGCAATCACGTGCTTTGGTGTTCTTCCCTCCACTCCTACTTTGATACCCCCAAAACGGGGCACCCACACCCCTCCTACCAGGATGGCCCATGGCGCACAAGGAATCTGGCCTGGTTCTGGGTGCTGGCCAAAACCAACACGATCGCCATCTGCATCCGAGGCGCTGCAATTCTTGACAAAGTTCACCATTATTGTTGCCTTTATTGCCCCATTGTGCGCTGCTTTAGACGGTGCTTGACAGCGTCGATCGAACCACCGCTTTCGTCTTCTCTATCTCCTATACTGTACGTGTAGGTAATTGCCACTCGCGATGCCTCTTGCCCGTTGAACCCATACGCAGCCAGACATCCATCCACGGTCGCTGATTAGCCCACTTTATTATTGGGATTCTAGCGTTTTGGCTTGGAGTGCAGGCATGCAGCGCCTGCCACTGGACCCGGCTGATATCCATAGCATCGTTCACTAGGGCACTACACGCAGCGTCAGAGCTTTTTTTGCTATTAGTGGTTGGCTTGGACCTATTGTCCGCCACTCCGCCATACCTAACGCTAACCTTGCCCTACGCTTGTTGCAATATATATATATATATGTATATGAAAAATACCGCACGACTGACTACAGACACCTTCCTATCCGCTATGGCCATCGACCCAGCGGTTCGCCCGTACCCAGTGATCGATGCGGACCCGCATTTCAAGCGAGTAGTGGGCTATTTTCGGTCGTCAGACTATGCAACGTGGGCAGGGCTGACCGCCATGGGCCCAGCCATCATGTACTGGATGGAGACATACATGCCCACCAAGCTGGGCGCCAGCCAGATTCGGTCGGCTATGCGTACGTGTGGTGGAGCGGGTCTGGTGGGCGGATTCCTGTACGCCTACTGTATGAGCTCGTACCGGTTCATGGGATTCAAGGAAAATGCCCGTGAAGTACAAATGGATCTTATCGAGATGCGAGCGCGTGCTGCCCGCGGTGAGCCCCTCTACGGCAAAAGCCTGATCCCGGATGACGTGCAAAAGATTGCTGCTGCCAACTCACGCAACTCTCAGCTGGCAATGTGTAAGTAGCCATCAATAACTTGTTGGAAATACCAGCTATATGGGTGCTTATATTATTGGTAAACTCGGGCTACATATATAGACGTAGCAAATGACTTCATACTTGGTGGCATTGGGTTTCCGCTTTTGGCTTCCTTAACCGAATCAATCTGCCTCTGCATACCTTTTGACCTGTGGCGTAATGCTTTGGGCACCTTGGCGCAGCGTTCATCCCCATGTTCAACTTGGTGAACCATAACTTCCATGACGTAGATACGAACAAATACTTTGATCAATCGGACAAGGACGCCAAGGCTGAATGAGCGTTGATAACAGCTGGCATAAACCGCTACATGACCACCTTTTTATTCTCTTTTTTATTCCCCTTCTCATGTAAACCTAGGGCTACAATCACCGCCTAACGATGCTCACCTTCCCCCCTCCATCGCTTGATTTCCAAGTACAACAGCGTACCGTGACATGGCCCGCTCTGTCCCTGTTTTTCTCTAGGCGTGGGGGCAAGTGCACAAGCATTGTTTAACAGGTGGGATCAATAAACGACTGGTAAAACTTTATTGACAAACAACACTAAGCTTGGCCCAGCTCCTCGCCAAAAATTTAACCCCTGAAACACACAAGACCCTTGGCAAGCAGCATGCTAAATTTAGGTGTGACTGCCCGACTTTGCGCAAGCTTTCAGGCAAATGTACGCTTGAACCCAGCGTCCAATCGATCCGTGATGATCCCAACATGCGTGGGCTGCAGAACCAGCATCGGGCGAAGCCGCACCGTGCGGTCGCCGCACCCAGCCATGTTGACGCCAAGGCCACGCATGTTCGTCAGGAACTGGTTGCGTTGGTCGGTCGAAGGGAGGTCAAAGGCAATAAAGGTGCCCTGGCCGCGCAAATTAGACATCGCTTGCGGGTACTGCGCTCGCAGTGCTTCCAGCTGGGTCATGAGAGCACCACCCACGTCGTTTACCAGCTGAAGCAGGTTGTCGCGCCTCACGGTATCAACAATGGCCTTTGCGTGCAAGGCGCGAACCGGGTCCCCCAACCACGTATTAAAGTTGCGGTAGGCCTGTTCGGGACGCAGTTTCTGGGTATGGTAGAACCCAGCCGCTTGAAACTTTTTGCTGAATGTGACGACATCGGGGGCATTTGCAGCACCCAGGCCCCATTTCTCGTGGGCCCAAAACGTTCCGGTGGCGCCAACACCGGTTTGTACCTCGTCCACAATTAGCAACACGTCGCGGTCGCGAGTGAGGCGGCGTAGTTCGCGGAAAAAGTGTGGGCTGGCGTGGTTGTCGCCCCCTTCGCTCTGGATCGGTTCGACGACCACTGCTGCCACGGGTAACGGCGCCGAGTCCAGTGCCTGAGCCACCTCTTGCAGCGAACGCGATTCTTCCTGTTGGTTCTCTGCTGCATACTTGTCGAGCGGGAACCGAACCCGCGGAAACCTTACTGCGGGCCAAGGAAATGCCGGAATGTCCAGCTTGTGGATAGCCTTGGATCGAGTGGTTGACAGCGACCCAAACATACGACCGTGAAAGGCCCTTTTGAAGCTGAGGATGGCATACTCGGGGCTACCGGGCGGCTGGTTCTTCATGCACGACTCTTCGTACGCTTGCAGCGTGCGCGGAGACGCAAAGGTCAGAGACGACTCTCGGCGTTTTCGGGCCGCAAAGTGCATAAAAGCCGCCTTGTACGCCAGCTCGTTGGCACACGACCCGCACATCGTGGTAAAGACTTGATCCAATCCTTTGGGTGCCACGCGCATAAATGCGTCTTCCAGGATCGATGCCCACTCCTTGGGAGGCATAACGCCCAATGCCGGTCGGTTGGCCAACGCCCACAGCATCTCTGGGCTCTGCGACATCTCAAGGATGGCTGGGTGGTTGTACCCTAACGGGATCGACGCAATCTGGGCGTACAGGTCCAGCAGCACATTGCCATCCGCGTCGACGATGTAGTTGCCAATGGACCGCTGATAGTCGCTTGCAAATATTGCCGCGCGAGGGTCCTGCAAGCGTCCTAACGCCTCCAATGCAGCCTTGGACTGTGGCCCAGGGATGGTCGACGTCTTCACCAAAGGTTCAGTCGGCTCCTGTGGAAACCACTTGGTGTGGGATGCTAACCCACGTTGCAACAGGGGCACCGCCACTGGTGCTGGTCGCCTGGCCAGGCAGTTGAAGCGAGAGACTCGGTGTACCCACATCGTTGGGGCTTCTCAGCAGTCTTGCACGCCAACCAATGACGTATGAGTCAAGCAATGGGTGGTACCTAGCTCTCGCACCGTGTGCTCCCCTCCCCCAACAGTCACTGTGTTAGCCTGCAGTGATATAGATAATTACAAGTCTGCGTGCGCTCAGGTTGTGCGGTGCAATGGCCATGCGCCTAGCGTGACTGCGAACCAACTTGTTTCCAATGCCACTGCCGCACGCAGTTCGGATAACCATCACAGGTATGGTGCAATACCGTGGACCCGAGAGCCGTTGCCCCCCCCCCCACTTGACGCCAAAGGGCTGTTTGTGTATACAACGCGGTTGAATGTCCAATTACCTTGGTCAACTTAGCGGTCAGCCAACTGGTGCTGCTCGTCGTTAGAGAAACCTATAAGCCAAACGCTTCGAACGTGAGCAAAAAAATACGATACAACAAGTCGGCAATAACCGGTGCTCGGGTAGCGAGACCAAGGCGCTAACAGGGTACCTGTGAACGGGTGTCTCCACTCACCCGAAGCGTCCTTGTGCGGCCGCCCAGAGCTCCACGGCAGTAATGGACTGTCCTTTCCCCTCCTGGTGATGCAGGCTAGCGCCCGTGAGGTGGGCGTATCAATGACCTCAATGGGATTCTCACACCCACGCCCACCTAGGTGCAGCAGGATGGCGTGCCAGAGGTCGTTGTTTAAAACCTGCCACACTGACCAGCATCCCGCACCTTGACGTCGGGTCAGACAGTGCTCCCATTCACCCTTTGGCACTGGCGTCGTTTCACCTGGGGCCGCCAGCTTAGCCCAGCTGCTCGGCTAAGCGTAATGCCACCCTGGATACCCCAAACTCCCCCCACTGGGCTGTAATTAAATGTTTACAGCTAACTAGGTGCGTGAAACAAAATAAAAAGTTTACAGTCATAAAGGTATGTAAGCGGATATGAGTAAAATACACATCCCATAAAGTGGAAATAAAGCTGAACTTTCTGAATCGCACCACCCAGAGCGGATGAGAGGAGAAGTACTCTCCTCGCAAGCACCTAACAAAGTGTGCCATACTTAAAAAAACAACAGGTGCTAATACAAACGCCGAAAGCAATAAAAGCTATAAAAAGAAAGGACTAACCAAGTTGATGAGTAAACAAACCCCTCTCCCAAGAAATATATAAATGGAGATGTTGAACGTACAGCTAGCTTGACGACGACTTGCGCTTCTTTCCCGACCCGTTATCCTCACCGCCATCAGCCGCTGCACTACTCGCCCTGTCCAGTTTCAGCCGCAGCTGCTCGTTCTCTGCCTTGAGCATATCGACTTGGGCACTGAGCTCATTGATCGCCTGCTCTGTCAGCAGCTTCTCCAAGGTCCATTTTTCCACATTGGTGGCCTCGTTTTCCTTGAGCTGGCGAATGTAGAGCGCGGCTTGGTGCACAATCTTGCCCTTGTTCTTGGGCGGCGAGGGCAACAGCAGCATCAGCTCGTTGATCCCTTCGTTGATGGTCTCACGGCGACGGCGTTCAACTTCCTTGTGGTTTTCACGGCGCAAGCGGTGCCATTCCTCTGATCCCACGGGCGGCTTTGGAGTCAGGGACAAGCGTGCGCTGCCGCGGGTGGTCTTCTTTTGACGCGCTTTACCCGTCTCGCCCCCTTCATTGCCCTCGTCCTCCCCTTCGTTGTCGTCCTCACCTCCCGGGGGAGGCGTGGTGGTGCCCGTCTGAGCAGCGTCCTTAGGCTCGCGGGCTTTCTTTGATGGCCGACCTCGTTTCTTGGAATTGGATTTGCTGCCCTTGGCGCCATCGTTGTCGGCGGTAAGGTCAATGGGCTCAGCGCCTTCAGCAGTGGGATGGACACCAGCGTTATGGCCCAACGCGTCTGACTTGGACAGCGTAGCAAACGACTCCAAAAACGACGCATCGGAATCGGGTGACAATAGGCCAGGGGCCAAATCAACCGGCTCGTGGGGTAAGGGCGACGCGCTACCATGGTCCTTGTGCTCGCCGCCACTCGCAGGGTCCGTGGAGGTTTGGTGCTGACTCTTGACACTCTCGATGAAACTGCCAATCATATCTTGGTTGGCGCTCTTGGCGAGGGTCTCAAAGAGAATGATATCCTCGTCATTGTACTTGGCAGGAGGGGTCGGTTCGCCAGCGGCTTCAGACTTGACTTTTTTGGCGCTCGGCGGCGATACCTTGGAGTCGTGCTCACCTTGAGTCGGCGTCATGGTAGAATGCGACTGTTGGCGGGGAAGTGAGCAAATGTCACGCTCTTGCCGAGCAACGCGTCTACTATTGGTATTAACGCCAACGTGAATATCCCATGGGCAAAACGTAGCGCAGCATGGTATAAATAAGGTCAACCGACGCGTTTAGAGCTGCAACCATGCGGCCAAAGGCACAGCACTGGAGGCGACAGGCAACGGCAGCCGGTCAGTGTGCGTCCAGTAGCACTCCACCATTACTATTGACGGTGGCTAGCCTGGTACGAGAAGACTCGGCTTGCGCGACGGCTCTAGCATACAGGTGGGGTTGTGCACGAAGCACCGCTACTTACCGTCCAAATGAGCGCGATGCAGTGGGTGGGTGGGTGTTAAATGTGCCAAACGCGACTGCGGTGTCGAGCGCTTTACTGCGTGCACGTGGATGAACCAAGCGTTGCTAGGAGGGTGAAGCAAAGTAGCAGTGGGTGATAAGTTGGCCAAAAAGCAGGTGACAAGGAGAGACAGAACGACGCCAAAAAAACCTGGTGATAAGGCGAACAATAAACGTGATATAAGGGTCACGGTTTTTATAACCATCACCACGCTGAGGTGAGAGCGGTCGAGGGCGCCATAAAAAAGAAGGCCAAAGAACAGGTGACGCGCGGTGAGAGAGGTTGTGTGTGTGAGCAAGAGAAAAAAAGAGAGGAGGAAAGGATAGAAAATAGGGAGGGAAGGCGAGCAAAAGTCAGTGATATCTCGTGACACACGGGTGACCAGGAATACCGTCGAGGGCGCGGGTGGCTTGGGCCAATCACCCCCTCACACAGGGCCACGGGCATACGCCAACGACGTCCCAATGGGAAGTTTGGCGGGACGAATCAGGAGTGGGGCGAAAAGTGCGCCGGATGCCGCACAGATAGGCTGGAGATTAGGCGTAGGCGTGCGCATGGGCCCTGCACGGCCAGAAGAGGGCTACAACAGCCTTGTTCTCTCCCAGCTTACCATACTCTCGGCCTTTTTCTTAGGCCATGCGTCCCCCCGCACACTGGCTCTGCTCTTCATAAGCACCTCTCCCGATTAAGGCGACCTCATTACCAGCCCAAAGCCACCGCCGTGCGCTGGTGGTTTTGCAGGCTTCCAGCTGTATGCACAGACGCAGTAACCACAGCGCTAGCTGCCACGCCTTGGTATCAGCGAACCGAGCGCACTGCCCACAGTTGCGCAGCGCCATCGTCAGGTGCAACTGACTTTGCACGTGCGTGTTAGCGGTACCCGTGGGAAGCAACGGTGCTCTCGGCTGCCAGCAAACACAGTGGTGTGTTAAAAGAAAAAAAACCACTGCTCGCTCTCGGGTGCTACGTTTCTTGACACTGTTTATTCCACGCACCCATTTTATGGCCCAATTGGTGGCGCTGGGCCAGACGAACAAGCCATGTGGGTGCTCTGGCTAGCGTTCCTCACGGCCATTCGCCCTCTGACGCTTACCACTGAAGTATTGGTCAAAACCTGGTATTACCGCCAGCGCTACAGTCCACTTCGGCGCTGCCAGGACCAGCTGGAGACCGCCACAACTTACACCGAATGGGCCACTGCGGCGCATGAGCTGGACATCTTGCAGGGACACGAAGCTTGGAAAAATGATCCCGCTTCGCCCGACTACGACTTTGCCCTGGTGCAAGCCCGCATCGCACAGCTCCGAGAAGCCCTAGCCACCAATGATTTGGCAGTACTCATGTTCCTGGCACGCACGTTTGTCGCGCGTAACCTGGGCCGAATGAGCAACCCGGCACTGTACACCCATACCCATATCGGCACCAAGCGATTGGTGGACGAGTACCATGGCCAGGTCATTTCGGTGCTTCAGCATGTCTTGGATTCGCCATGCCTCGCCTTGGACGCCAAGTACGAGTTCTTTACGCAGTTGCGGCAGGCCTATGGCCGCACGGCGTTGCTGCTTAGTGGCGGTGCGTCGTTTGGCCTGTTTCATATTGGGGTGCTCAAGGCCCTGTTTGCGTGCCGGCTACTCCCGCGGGTCGTGTCAGGGTCTTCCAGTGGCTCCATTATGGCGGCCATGCTGTGCACCCGCACGGATGGCGAAGTGTTGGACCTATTGGATCCCCACAAGAACCGACTCAACCTTGATGTATTTGAAGCGCCGGAACGAGCTGCGGCCATGACTGCAGCCGGCATAGGGGTAAGTTGGGTGCACCGCGTCACGCATCTATTGAAACATGGGTCGCTGTACGAATCCGAAGTGTTGATCAAGAGCTTACGGGAGAACATCGGGGAAATGACGTTTTTGGAAGCGTACAACCGCACTCGCCGCATCCTCAACATCACCGTGTCTACCTCCACCGTGTTTGAAAACCAACGGCTGCTCAATTACCTTACCGCGCCCAACGTGGTTATATGGTCCGCGGTGGCTGCATCTTGCGCTGCTCCCTTTTTATTTCCACCGGCGCCTATCCTAGCCAAGAACAATGTTGGGCAATACGTGCAGTGGGATGGAGCTGCCACCGAGTGGATTGACGGCTCGGTTCAACACGATTTGCCCATGCAGCGGCTATCCGAACTGTTTAACATCAACCACTTTATCGTGTCCCAGGTCAATCCGTACGTTGTGCCATTTATGCACCTCACCCACCCTCCGTCAGCGCTGCTGACCCCGCCACGCCTTCGCCCCACGGTCTGGGCCACATCCTCTGCCTGGCGGTCTCTGACTCGTGTACTAGCTCGGTTGGTTGCTGACGAGGTGCGGTACCGAGCATACCAGCTGCAAACCTTGGGCATATTTCCTCACCTCATGTTTCGATTGCAAGCCATCTTGGCCCAAAAGTATTCGGGTGATATTACCATCGTTCCTGACTTCCGTCTGGCTGATTACCGTGGGGTAATCATCAATCCCACACCTGCAGACTTTGATCGCTATGCTACGCTGGGGGAACGGGCGACCTGGCCCAAGATCTCCATCATCCGCAATCATTGCGAGGTTGAACTATTTCTTGACAAGGTCATCTACCAATTGCGCACTCTAAAGCTGGAAATGTCGGCATCGTTGGATCCAATCAACGCCAAGTCCTCGTCCTCGAAATCAAAGCGTCCCAAACAATCCCGCACCACTGTGACCACGCCAGTGATCACGCCGACCACCGAACTAGCGTTACCCACCATCGCTGGCTCGTACTTTAGCTTACCTGCCCAAAGATCTACCCGGAAGCGCCGTGAGTGGAACACGTTGGCCCAACCCAGTCTTGCACCACTGAGTCCACTAGTCACCCAGCAGTCTGCCCGAGCAGCCATCGCCTCAGTCTCAGGCACCCATGAAATCAGCGCCTTGGGAGAAGATGCTTCAGACTATACCACGCACTTGGGAAAAAATGACGCTGGGTCTATGCCACTCTACGACACGCTACGTGCCCTGTTGAGCCAACACGGGGCCATGACCCCCATTGTTGGCGAACCCACGTTGTTGAGTGACTCGCGATCACGCCAACCCAAACAAACCCCACCCACACAAGACGATTCTGCAGAGGAGCAATCTAGTAATGCTCACCAAGGGACCAGCCCATCCTCCCTGCGGCCATTAGCACCGTCATCGGTAAAATCATCCGGTGGTTCTACTGCATCGCTGTCAAACTCACCTTCATCTGCACCGTCGACGGCATCCCCAACCTTGCCGCCCATTTACCCATCAGGATATGGATATGGTTACGGATATGCTGCCATGTACGAAACACCCACGGCCGCTAGCTCCCCTGACGCAAAATGTGACCAGCCCTCCATTTTTGAAAGCTCTCACTCCACGCCCAGGGCACGGCGCTCCTAGACTTGGAAGTGCGGGCATTCCACCTCATGGATGTATATGCTGGATAACTGGTAATAACGTTCTGGTCTGCCGATCGGTAAATTTTTGGTATGTGTGGGTGTTTGGGCCACTTGCTGCCCATGCAATGCATCTGTACAATAGGTGTATATACATACATGTGTGTTTAGTAAAAAAGAATGCTGGATGAGCAATTTTATGGCCATTGGCTGCATGGCCTAGAGCCACTCGGGATAAAATATTGAGCAAAAGGAGTGCTTGGAGAGAGAGACCAGAACTTTGGAACTGAAAATGCCCAATTATGCCAAGTCAAACTTACCAAGACAATAATAATAAAAAACAATGGAAAGGTATCAATAATGAAAATAAAATATACTACCGCAGTGAATAATATTAAAAAAAAACAAAGTGTCCTTGCACCATCAGTGAAATCCGAAAATACTTTAGCCACCAGGCCAGTTTCAAACCGTCACCTATAATAAATCACAATAATGAACTAGGAGGGAGCGAGTTGCGTGCGTAATTCTTGTACGATAGCCATCTGTCAATGTCGCAACAGCAGCAGAATTAATAAAAAATCACGGCTTTGAGGTTGCGTTGTTGCCCGCAAGCGGCAACGCTCCGGCAACGCGCAGGGCATTCGCCAAGTCGTCCAAGAGATCGTCGGGGTCTTCAATGCCCACGCACAGGCGGATCAAGTCCTCGGGAAGTGCTCGTTGCTGTCGAATGTGGGCGGGAATGCTCGCATGGGACATGCGGCAGGGCATGCTAATCAACGAATTGACACAGCCAAAGCTGACACTGATACCCCACAGCTTGGCTGCCTCTACGATGCGTTCACTGAGCGTCACATCACCCGTTTCAAAGCTGAGCACGGCACCTGGGCCACGGGCCATGGTCTTGTGGAGCTGGTACTGCGGGTGAGCAGGGTTTCCGGGGTAGTGCACGGTGAAGCCCCTTTTGAGCAAGAAACCAGCAATACGCTGAGCATTGGCCTGTTGTTTTTCCATGCGTACGGCCAGGGTTTTAACCCCGCGCAGCAACAACCACGAGTCAAAGGGGCTAAGCCCACAGCCAGTGGCATTGATGACGTGGTATACCTTTTCGGCAAGCGCGGTGGTCTTGGTCCCGATAACCCCGGCCATGAGATCGTGGTGACCGCTCAGGTACTTGGTACCCGAATGGTACACAATGTCGGCGCCCATGTCCAGCGGTTTCTGAAGGTATGGTGACATCATGGTGTTGTCCACCACGACAAAGGCCCCGGGGCAGGTGCGGTGCACCAAATCAGCAATGGTAGGAATATCGGCAATCTTGATGAGCGGGTTCGTGGGTGTCTCCAGCAGCACTAACCGCGTCTTGGCCGGATCCAAGTTCTCCATCACTGCCAACGGCTGGGTGGTATCCACATGGGTAACTTGAACATCACCATGGGTGGCTATGTACGTCAACAGTCGGTTGGTGCCGCCGTAGAGGTCATCGCCAGCAATGATATGTTCACCCGCCTTGACCAGCCGAAGAATGGCGTCCAGAGCGGTCATGCCCGAACTAACCACAAACGCTCGCTGCGCATGCATGATCTTGGCCAGATGCGACTCGACATGCGACCGGGTAGGGTTGCCCGATCGCGAGTAGTCGTACTCGCCAGAACCATTGGCCCCGGGCTGTTTAAACGTCGCAGTTTGGTAGATGGGCACCGAGGCAGCCTGGTAGGGATCCTTGGCAAACGACCCCGGGCCCTGGGACGGCGCCGCATCGGAGGCAGTGTCAATGTGGACAATCTCGGTCGCTGGCCGGTACCGCTTGATCGTTACAGACGTGGTACAGCCGTTGACCGAAGCGGTGTTGTGGGTCATGATGAAGGGGCTGGGCGTAACCTGGTCCAATGCGCTGGATGAAAGCAGCAGCACTTTGGTGAATGTCTAAGTGTAAAGGTTGGATCGGCTACGGTGTGATAGAGCTGGCGAGTAAGCTGTAAAAACAACCAGTTATGCGGCGAGCGACTCCAAAGATAACAGGTTTAAAGCATGTCCAAGTGGTTTTGACCAGCTAGCTGTACACCTTGGTGTCAAGCCCACGAGCGCCAACCGCTGCTTGTCGGACTGTATGGTATGGGGGATTGAGTGGGCGTCACACCATCAGCCATGACTGCTATTGGACGGCCGCAGCCTACCCTAGAGCCCTTGCGCCTCACAGCTAGCAACAGATGATTCATCACCCCCGGGACAAAATGCGGGTAGCTGGCATAAGAAGAGGCGGCTAACGCAGACAGTAGCACCGTGTGGCTGCTAGGGGACATCCAACTGTTTACGTGACCTAGCACTACTTCATCCAGGCCAATTCTGTCGAAAAAAAGCAAGGGCCTACTCCACGCTGCCTCGCCCACATGGCCCACTGGCTTCTTCCACTCGCTCTGGAGTAGGATTATATCTGTGTGTGTTTTCTCCTCTGAGGACGATGGGAGGACCACTCGGGTTGCAGTTTTCCTCACCGCGCACGTGGGCGCGGCCCAACCAACGGAGCCAAGTCGCTCGGCCCGCGCTGCTCCTCGCCACTAGTCATTCCGCCCCCTATCTCGTCCTCGCAACCCTACTAGCGTTCGGGGCCAGCCACGCCTGCTTCCACACATTCCAGCGCGTAGTCTCGATTTTTTTTCTATCGATTTGCCCTCGCCCAGCGCACAGCACCAGCACCTTCAAAAAGCGCTGTCTTTGGGGCACTCTCCCGACCCACCCATCCCAGTCACCCAGCTCGTGCTTTTTTTCTCGCATAGCTTGTAACACCCCACGGCGACCCACCCACCCACGCACACCACTTTCATCTCTTCCCCCCTCCCCATTCCATTGCGCTTGGCACTACCCTTTCTTTTATATTATTATTTTTTGCGCTTAGTGTATATACTGCACAACCAACCGACGACACAATGGCCCGCTCCGCTGCTATGCAACTGTTTTTGAAGCGCTGGTATGCCACCGAAGTGCTGCCCATTATCGCCATCATGGGGTTTGCGGTTGGCGGCGCCGGCTGGTACGTTCTCCGCCTCGCCCAGCGCCCCGACGTTGTCTGGGATCGCAAGAACAACCCCCACCCTTGGCTCCACGTCAAGCAAAACGAAAACATCAAGCTGTTCTCCGTTAGCCACCAGTTTGACCGCTCCTGGACTCGTGACAAGTTTTGAGCGCCTCTAAACCACTTTGCCCTGTTGCTTTCGTTTTTCGTACTCGGTTGACGATCTTTTGGCCGCACCAGTACGCTGGAGCATTCCGCGATCGTGGCCAATGGCCGCTGGCAGGGGGCGACCACCTAGATAGAGAGCCCCTATGGCTGCGCACCCTTTGGTGTATCACATGCGTTATTGACAAAAGCGACTAGTGGTGATGTGGGGCAGCGTTGACCCAAATAAACCAAATACCTATATCTTTATGCAAAAGGCACAAATCACACTTGGTGTTGGCTGCATCGCAGTTTGCTATTTTACCTATTTAGTCAAAGTATGCGAAAACATCGATACCAAAAAACAGTGCGATGGGCAGCAAAAGGCTGCGCTGACTTATTTCGCTGCCGGTCACGGCAGGTTTACGCCATCCAGGACCATTGGATTGGGGGGCATATTTTTTTGCCTAGAAATCCGTTGCGTTGGCAGTCCTGCTGTGCTGTGGGCCAACGGGTGCTGGGACGGAGTTGGGCAGTGTACAACCGGGCCGCGGTGTTAACGTTTATTGCCTGAACAGCAGGAGACCGACAAGGTAGAGATAAAGAAAGGCGGCAAATTAGACATGGACAAATTAAAACAAAAAAAACAGACAACACAATGTACATTAAAAAACCAGGCTACCGTTTAGAAGCGGAGATCGTGTTGGTAATGAAAGATATAGACACCTGGCCTGGACGAGCCAGGCTAGACCCCAGCGAGGACCAAAGTGGTGGGAGAAGAATAGTAATACCCACGTCAGCAGGACGCGTCAAAGCAAACCACTTTGGCGAGAGCAAAAGGATTTACTCGTCGTCCTGCTCGCCCCGATGCTGGTCCTTGGCGTCCATGTCCCGCTCTGCGGCCTCTTCCTCGGCCTCACTGGCATCCAAGCCTTCTTCATCTTCTATTAACTCGGCTTCATTCACGCCATCGGCCTCTTCGTCCTCCGCACCAAAGTCACCATCATCATCATCATCATCACCCTCGCCGTCGTCGTCATCATCCGCTGCTTCGTCATCGTCCTCGTCAAACTCTTCGTCTTCGTCTTCCGCATTGACCTCAAAATCATCATCCTCTTCTTCGTCGTAATCGGCGTTGTTTTGAATCAGCTCCACCGTCTCGCTGACTTCAGCGACCTTGTCGTCCTCGGTAATCGCCGGGATTTCACCAGCCTTGTCGTCGGCAGGCGTGTCAGTGTCATCGCCATGGTTGCTCTTGACGCGTTTGGCGTTCGGAGCCGTGGTGGCAGTGGCCGACGCGTCGGTATCGTCATGGCTTCCCCCCGAGGCCTTGCCGTTGGCCGTGGGGGCTTCAGTGGTGGATGGTGCCACGTTTTCCTTCAGAGCGGCCACATCCACGGTGTTGTTGGCCTGGGCGGCGGGAGTTTCTTGAGCAACGGTCATGGTGAAGTGTGTGTGGGAGAGTGAAGCGCGAATATGCAAACGGAGTGGGGTTGATGGCAGGGGTACAACGCAGCGCAGGCAAGTGCCTTCACAGTCAGTCACGGGATTGCAGTTGGAGCGCGTAGCGTGGAGCAAGACAACGTTGCCACAGAGAGTATATCTTGGGTGTGTGTGCGGGTGCCGTCGTCGCGCAGGCCGCCGCCTTCTTATATGCGCACGCCTACGGCTCGTGAACGAGGACGAGGGGCTGGCAGAAGCAACCCAAAGAACACACACGCACATACGCAAGAAAAAAGGGAGGTCACCAAATATGGCCACAACAGGGTGTATCAGCCATGGCGAAGAATATCGACGCCAGCCTGGTGGAGAGGACCGCGCGAGTGGCAGCGCCCAAAAAAAAAAGAAACGGGGATGGGAGTGGGTGATGGATAGGCCCAAAAGGGCACAACCGACATGGGAGCCAACCAGAGGGCGACAAGAAAAGGGCGCTACCGAATAGCAGTCTGGCCACATACACACTCTTATTTTTTCTTTCTTCTTCTCCCACCCTCTCCCTTTACGGACCACATCATAGCTCTGGGCCGACGATGCCGGCGGGTACGCCTCCCACCCACCCCCACGCGAGACAGGCCAGCCACCAGCGGGTGAGGATGGGTGTGGTGGTTGGAGGGTGTGGGAGCCCTGGCTTTTCTGTTATTTTACTGGCTTGGCCTGGTGTGACGCACAGTGAAAACAGCGGCAATGGGCGCGTTGGGCGCTCAGGGCCCCCCACCATCACCAAAAACAGGGCAGTTCGCATGGTCGGGTCAGGGATGGCCAAAATACCATGGCCAAACGGCCTATCACAGAGCAGCTGGCTCCCTCCCCATTTTTTTTCCAGCATTTTCTCCTCACGCTCATCGCGTCTGTAGTGGTGGAACCAGGAGAGGTGGTCGTCCGGCGGCACCACCGTGACGCGCACACACACACCCATACATAGCGCACCAGGAGTGACCAGGTTGGTCAGCTTCACCACAACGGCAGTGGAGGTGAGGGGGAGGCACCAGCGGCTCTTACCACCACCACCCGCCACTTGCCAACACACCATCAGGGCCGAATGCCAGAGTGGATGAGCGCGCGCGAGCAAACGCCAATAAAGAAGGCGATCCATCGTCCTTGTATCCCTTTCACAATCGCTCATAACAACAGCATCACTACGGACGCGCTCAGCGCGATGGTCCATCTGGTGGTGGGTCCTTCCGCCATGCCCTCTCTGTTCCAGAGCACTTGCCAACGAACCAATCACCACCAACCGGGGAGCGCTGGTCGGGGTGCCCCAAAGGGCGGTGGCAGACCTCATGGCGGTAATAGTGCGCCAATCTCTTACCATGGCGCCCTTGGGTCGGATTTCAGCAAAATAAGCTGCCAAGCCCGTGCATGGAGCGGCACAGAAGCGTGGTCCAGGAGGCCACGGGATGGATAAAAAAAGGCAGCGAGTACATGCAAAACACTTGTGCCTAACAATGACCATTGCTGGATGAGCTGCTGCCAGCAGCCACCGTGGCCGCTGCTCGATTAGGGGGAGGGGACTGTTCGGCTCTTTCTTTCTCTCTCGCTCTCATCGCTGGGATTCCTCAACACACCATAGTGCTCAGGAAGCACCCTTTTGCAGCGCTGGCCAGCCCGTTTTGGGCTTCATTGTTGGTTGGCAGGATGTGCGTGTTCGCTCTCCTCTGGCGGTAACGGTTGGCCACACCCTGGCTGGCGCATGAGGAGGAATGAATAAACACGATCGAGGTGGTAGCTGTTGGCCCAGCACCTTCCCAAGCCCTCTGCTTCTTCCTCCTCGCTTTCTCTAGGCACGCCCAGAGGTGCGCCTTTTCATGCCCTAGCCAAGGCATCAGAAACGTACTGCATGGGTGGGCAGGAAAATGGTCGCCATGGCCCTGAAATACGGCTAATGCTAATCTTCGGTAGCAAGCCATGAGCGCCAGGGTGATACAAGCTATACTCTATGCCAATGCACGGCCAGACAGGCGCCTTCCTTTGCAACCTGCTCGATCACCATCCTCACGCTTGCACCTATATGCACTGGTTGCCTCCGTTTTTTGAGGAAGCGCTTTGGCCTGCCCATCGCTTCGAGTTTTGCTGCCCAGTAAGCGACTAGGCAAACAAAGGAAATAAAGTCACCACTGACTTCTCTTCCTTCTCCCGCTTTCCAGTTGGACAGAGCTAGCAATCTTGGGACCAGTCTTTGTTGGTCGCTCAGCGGTCCTTTCCAGCAGTGGCTATTTTTACCCTTTACCCCTGAAGGGCGTCGGCCAGCTATCCCATGTCATCTGTTTCCATCGCGTAGAGCACGGCAGTGCTGCGCGCACCCATAGGGTGACAAGGCCAACATCCATGCCCGTGCCTTGCTTGCACGGGCTGCAGGCATAGGGCACCGTGAGCTGGCGTATTGGTGCCGTATAGACTTGCCAATTCGACGCAGTCTATTCTGTTAGGGATTATGGGTTGCACCCACCTTGCTCCGGATAACCCCATATGGGGTTTTTGAGAGACTGGCTATTCAGAGTTTGGGTGAAGGTGGTGTCATCACACCCTCCTATTTTGATAAAGGGGGAAACGAGCTTCACCAAGCGGTCTGCACTGACGCTTTTGCTGTGATCTTTGCAGCAATGCCACTGGTGTATGTATGCTGATTGCATTCTCAATACCGATACCCGCCCGTAGTGTCCACCGTTTTTTCCCGCTTTTAAGCTGCTGTGTCAACAGATTTCAACGCGTGTCATTTTTCTTCAACCGTTTCTACTCATTCGCGTAGTTCTCAAAGTTTTATTGCCGATTGAATTGTCTCAGGCATATTTTTGCATTTCTTGCATTCAAGTTGTGTATTACTGCGCAGCCATAGCTGTGGTAATTGCCAAATCTTGCTCTTGCCAATAGTAAGCGTGGTGCCTGCGTGCATACCAACACACTTTACGTTCGTGGGTGAGCGTTTGGCAAGTATTGCCGAAACACGAATGGTCGCTTCGGTACCAGGAGTTCCATTGTTTTCTATGGCATAGTGCAGTGCCTGATCAATTGGCGTGGGCGACCTCTCACTCCACCTGACTTGTTTTTATTTTCTCTAGTTGCACACGACTATTCCTATTTCCTCAGCTAACCCTACAGTAGCTCAACTAACCGTCGCCCATTAACTCGATCGCCACCAGTGGTAAGTGCCTTGACAATTTTGTCGCTGGCACCAGCTTGGACGGATACGCGTTTGTCCCATGCGTGGCATTGGGTGGGCACGACGCGTTCCATATTCTAAGCGCTTAACGCGGCGTTGCAATGACACGTCAAGATGTGCCGCGCAGCTGATCGCAAAGCGAGGTGCTTTACCTGTATAGCGATCCCATGCGTACGATCTCTGCATCGTTGTCAGCACTTGACAAGTGCTCTGTTCCGCGACTGTTCACTTGATAGCATTGGTACCACTGCCTTTAGGGGTGTATAGCTAGTCTATTGAAAGTTGGCCGGTACCATGCGCCTGTTGACAACTAACCGACTTTTAGCCATTTTTTGCAGCTAATTGGTGCCATGGTTTTTTTTCAGGCTTACATAGTCCACGCTAGTTGCTTTACACGACTGTTATCCAATTATGGCTGCTGCCAATACAGTTCAAGATAAAGCCGCTTCGATGGAGGTGGATTCTGGAAACGGGAGCGCCGCTGAGATGGCAGCTTCGGGCGATGAAATGCATTCGGATACCCCAGATCCAAAGACTATCAACGACGACTCGTCGGGATCAGAGGATGGCAGCGATCGAGACGGTGATGACGACGATGGTGACGAAGATGTGTATGTGGTCGAGAAAATTATTCGGCATCGCAAGAAAGGAGTAAGTGTCCAACACGGGTTTAAGCATGTGATCTTCTGATTTCTTAAATCGTGGCCCATAGCCGTAATTCAGCTGTATTTGCTACTACCCCTCTTTTATCGACCAACAGTCTCATTTGTGCCTTCTTTTGTATGCATGTTTTGCTCCCGGGGTCGCATTTATGCGAGTAGAAGAAAACCCAGTACTACCTAAAGTGGCAGGGGTACCCGGACTCGGAGAATACGTGGGAAGATGAAGACAATGTGTAAGTAGCCAATGCAAGTGCCCCGACCTCTCATTATTTTTAGTATTATTTTATTATACTTGTGCGTAATAGTTGGCGTTGCCTCCACTCGCACCGTATCGCGGGCATTTAACTTGACGCTTACTTGTACATCTTTGGTTTTTTTTACGATTTCTAGGTTTTCGGAGGATTTAATCAAGGCATACTGGGACTCGCAGGGTGGAAAGCCCAAAACGACCCCTGCCAAGACAGCAGCTCCTATCCCAGCGCCTTCCGCCCGACAAACTCGAGACAGCCCACCGCCCTTGAAGGGAACCAAGGTACATGTTGCTACGATTTATTCTTGACCACAGTTGGCTGCAACTATGTAATGTATCCACAGCATACCACTGGTTTGCTTATACAGACCGTCCTATCGCTGTTGTTTGCTTCTCTGTTAATCATGGGGCCGATTGCATTCCTTGTAGCGAAAGGCCTTGAGTGAAAGCACCAAAAGTGTGCCCAATCGAAGCAAAGCCAAGATCAAACTTCCTGACCCTGACAGCGAGTCGTGGGATGACGATGTAGATTTTGTGATAACGGCGGAAAGGGTCAACGGTACCCTATTTATCCACCTTCAGTGGTAAGTAGTCCATTCGTTTTTTTCGGTATACAAGGCGCCATCTCTTTCTCGTTTCGATTGCTTTTTTCATTTTACGCCATACCATGCTTGGAAGGATCCAATCGATGCAATTTTTTTTTCTTAACGGATTCACCACTAATTATGATGTGCTCATTGTTGTCATTTTGTGTGGTTCACTAGGAAAAACGGCACAACAACCTGCCATCCCAGTGAGCTCGCCAACAAAAAGTGCCCGCAAAAGGTTTGTGTTTGTGCTATAGATATAAATTGTAATGTGTGCCTGCAAAGCCAAGTGGTATCGGCGCCATCTCATCCTTGAGTGGCATCATTTTTTGTCAAGCTTTACCTTTGGATGGCACCCCACGACTAATATCATGCCAATTTATATGCTTGCATTTTATCGGCTGAGTGTTGACAGATCATTCAATTCTATGAAAAGAACCTACGGTTTAAGCGTCCTGAAACTGAAGCGTAAATAACGCGCCGCGCTGGTCCTTGGTCCAACCTATCCTTTCAAGTGCGCCAATTGCTTTCCAATGCTAGCTGGCTTTATGGCCTTGTAACGGGCAGGCGCTTTTAGATGCACTACCGGTTCCACTGTTTGGATTGGGTATTTATAAGGGTTACGCGCTTCCCATTAGCGCTCTTTTTTTGAGTGAGAGGGGATGATGGTGGACTGTGCGTAGGTGGTCTTAGGGCGACTACTTTTATTCCAGATAGTTTTGTTTTTGAGATTTTTCCTATTTCAACGCCATCTACTATATATATTCACATTCTGTTTGGGATGTCCATTTTATATATTTTCATTACTGCAGCTGAATGAAGGCGATATATTGTTGTTGAAACTGGCAGTTGTATAATACATTTCGGCACGCGCCGTTTACTCTAGAGAGGCCAAGAAAAAGACGAAGGGTGCAGGGTTGACTGCCCCTGGCTGACTGTGCTTGGCGCACTCAAGCCACGCTGGTTGCATATGTATAGCAGAGCTACATTAGACCGTTACTTTCAGTAAACTATTTGCCAACCCAATGGCATGTACAAAGTGGCAGGGTAGGTATGGCTTCTACGCTCACTTTGCTCGCACGTTCCGGATCATTGTAGCGCTTTTACGAAGAGAGGTTTACAGTGAACTCGTGATCAACGTATGTGGAAGTGAACGGTGGACGAGAGCCACTGGAAATTTTCTAGGCCGCTCCGCTTTATTCTCCTAGTCGTCGACAAAAGCTCAGTAGGGATGCCCAAAGCAGGGCTCGCAAATGGACAGCTGGGACCTAGAAACACGGCAACTAGTGACCTGCGGAACAAGCGGTGATGGTCATGCGGCCAATAAGACTCGATAGTAATGATGTGGGTACCCTAGCCGTCATACAGCCACGAGCTAATATCGAACGCGTTCGTGACGGCGAGGCCCTTGTTGAAGCGACCAACGTGTTGATGCGGGGCACTTGCCATACCACTGTTGCCAAACTAAGAGGCGGATTGGGGCCTGGATATATTAATGAATAGAGAGAAAGAAAAAGAAGGAATAAAATATTATACCTATTCCGCGTCAAGTTTCCCGGCTGTCTCCCAAATGCCATATCAACCGTCGCTCATACCGCCCATGTTCGCCAAAACAAGCTGGGATCTATTCATGGTACAGGGAGTCTCGGCATCTTTCTGCCAAACAACAGCGACCACCAATACTCTCTGGTAGTGGGAACAATGTCTTACCTCTGGTGTTGCTAGGCCTCTGTTGCGGGCTGCACAGAGAGGCACAGCGGAGAACACGGGTGTACACATTTTCCATCAATCTTCGATTGTGCCCGAGAACAAGTGTCGATGGGGTGAGCAGTGTATGGGTCATGTCGCAGTTTTTTCTCCTTTTTTTTTGTTTTGTCATGCTAGACTTTCTGTATTTATTCGCAAATAAATGCTCGACCGATGATGGGCGCTTTTCAGAGACGCGTGGTTATGACAGCGACAGCAAGTGGATGAAAGAATTGGAACAACAGATTGCTTGGGTATGTAGGCGAGAGGTGGAGCATGGTAATGGGGCGGTGTGCGCGGTAATTGGGTTCTTGTCTTTCCCATATCTACCCATTGACACCGCAATTTACTGTGGGCATTGTGTTCGGCGTCACTGTGGAGTAACAAGAAGCTGTCGTATGCAGTGTAGAAAACGTGCAGGACAATCAGGTTGCTTAACAAACCGACGGGCGTATGGTAATTGAGCGGCATTACCATTGTGTGTCGATCCATCCTTGGTGCAGTGTTCGCAATCAGGTACCACGCGGGATGAACGAGCATCCTCTTTGCTACTCCACACTCACTCACACGAGCTCGAGTTCACATAGAGTATAGTTATCAGACAGGGTCCTTGGATTTGCTCTAAGGAATTGTGCCCAACAACACTAGTGTTCGATCGCTCACTTCACTTCTATTGCGTAAAAGTGTGTATGTGTCGATGCCCGCTATCGCTATAATAGTCGTCAGGCCTGACTCGGGAGCTATCCGCACGTAGCTGCTGCAGGTGCCCATAGTATACTGGGTTGTTTTCGCTTTGCATTAAATAACCTCATCAATGTACTGTCTCGGGTTTCGTTCCATACCCACCCTGGCCGATGCGACCCCGAAATTCATTGTGTGGATGATTTATTTTTTGTGCTTGCGGTCATCGCTTGTGGTTCCAAAGTGGCGGAATGTCCAACGCCATGCTGGGATCAGGCTCCATGCATCCTTGGTAATTGTGAGCTCTGCACGCTTTACTGCTTGGACTGCGTCCTTTGCCTCCTCCCAAGTGGGACCCTGTCGGTCGATGAAGAACATCGCCCTGTGGTCACCACAGAGTGCCACCCATCAACAGTCCAGGGACAGGGTGCGTATGTGCTTCTTTTTTGCGTACCAATGACTGGGACACGCATCGTATAAGCGAGAAGGCTAGGAGAGAGGAGGCCGAGACGGCCGATCAAAATGTTCGCTTTTGAGCGCATGGCTCTATGACTTGGGTCTGTGCAATAATGAATGCGAACCGGTGGGCCGCTGGTATTTAAGGAGCTGTGCAAGCAGCGGTGGCTCCTCTGACCAGCACAATCAACTTCCCCCCTTTTCTCCGCCAAACTTGTCAGCAGAATTGAAGCTGGTCGTTGAATGATTGCGTCACAGCCATATCCCTTGAACCTCATCGATCCACAACGCTCTCAAGGGATATTTCGTTTAGCGAGGGGGGTATTTTTGTTAGCGGAATTGATACCTCTTGCCGATCGCTGGCCGTGACACGTGGGCTAACTGCGTGCCATTGCTTTGGTAACTTGGGAGCATTTGCCATACACACACGCATATATAGATACGATGAGCTTTTCGTCGTTTCCCGTTTCCAACCAGCGGGCACCCAAGGCACCAATCGAGATCGTCAACGGCAAGAAATTTCAAGTCTGCCCACTCTGCACCAAGCTTGGCCTAAAAACGCGCCTATCGTCTCGTAGCAGCTACGTGCGCCACTACCGTCGAAAGCATTTGCCAGCGGACAATTTGCCCAGCACCCCTGCATACAAGTTCGTGTTCTATGAACATTCGACTGACGCAGAAAGTGGCGGGAGCGATAGTAACAGCCATGACAGTGATGGTGAGGATGTTGAGGAAGAAGAAGAAGATGGTGACGATGGGAGTGAATGCTCGGTTTCGGTAGCTGATTCGGGTTGCGCCAACGAGTCCACCGACGACGATGCCGACGACGACAATCATGATAATGATGGCGAAGAAAATGACAATAGTAACAGCAATAATGACGATACAAGCCACAGCGGGAGCCACCATGAGGAATCCAGTGAGTCGTCAGGGTACATGGGCTTTAGTTACGGAAACACTGGATCCTATTATTCTGGGTACGGTTACCAATACGGGTTTTCTAGTGGCTGGTAAGCCTATGACTCCTGCTAAAACAAAAATTGGGCATGCTATTCCAAATTTCGTATCTTTGTTGGTGAGCGTCCAAAGTACCACTGGTGCTTTAGACTTGAGTTTGGTGATGGTCTTTCCAGTTCATACGATTTTGTACTTTAAACAAACTTTCTCGCTTCTCTTTCGTCTGTGCTCTCCTTGACATTTATGGGATTGTAAGACGCTGCCTTGGCATATATGTCTTGGACCTTGTATTTACTTGTAAAGTGCTTCGTGTATATTGTGTCGGCTCTGAACCTTGTGCGTTGTACAAAAGGCATCTTATCTTTATTTTTGCGACCCACTATATAAATTAATCCCAAAGAGGGAACTGTGCAGTCGATTAGGTTGAAGATATCGCGTAATATTCAGCGGCTGACCGGAGTGATGGCAGCTGTATGCAAAATCATCATACGCACTAGTGCTGCTGGACAATGCCCACAACAACCGCAATACGCCGATTTGAACAGGATCAGGTAATATAAATATAAATATTTCTCGTACAGAAACAACAGTCCATTTTCTTCTTACAGCACAACCACGTAGCACCAAATAATTTCTATAGCACAAAACATTTTACTAAAAAATCAATCTTACAATGACCGCTGCCAACGCAAAAAAAACATCAATCGTCACACACATCATCGCACATAGATGCCACCACTACTTAGTGCTGATTCAAACACGCGCACACAGTCTCTCTGTCTCATGCACACCGACCAGGGTATGTGCAAAATAGTGACAAGACGCGCATGAGGGGCCGCAGTTCATTTAACGAGAGGGAAGGGGGGACGCATCTGGTTGTGACAGTCAGGGTACCAAAAATGCGACCATAGGGATCTAGATGCGCAGGTCTATCTCACATGTGTATGTCTCTCTATGCAGCCAGATGGCCATAGGTCCCTAACAAAAGCAAAAGTTTAAAAAATAGCTGAGAGCTCAGCGTTTTGGGCGAGTTGCCGTAGATAGCGCTGCGTCATTGGACCACTCGCTGTGGTCTGGTGGTTCCGGTGGGTGACTATCAGGGGTAAAGTGCGCCTGCTGTCCTGGAGGGTACAGCTGGGGGCTCCGGTGACCCTGGGTAGCATCTGTGGCTGGCATGGACAAGGCAGACACCACAGATTGAGTCAGTGACTGCTGCTCTGCCGTCACAAGGTTGACAGACGAGAGGGAATGCGGTGGGCTAATCTCGGGATGCTGGACCGAAGCGATCCGAACGGGCGTTCCCCAGGAAGCCGGTAGCATAATAGGTGCATTGCTGGCTGCACCTGAACGCCGCATATTTTCCCCAATAGTGGCCAGCTCGGCGTAGATGGGGTGATTCCTGTGGGGCTGATTGCTACAGGGCGTATGCATGGGCAAGCGGGGTTGAACTGGACTTGGGATCATGTTGAAAGATGGGTTGACAAACGAAGCACCCGGCGCATAAAACGGCGTCTGAAACGTATGCGACCCCATGGAGTACTGCGATGGCGAAATGATCCGGGGATGGAGTGTGGCCAGGGGACTGAGCGAAACCATGGATGGGTTGATGTCAGGAGGCTGCATCATCCCACTGTCCGCCATGGCATTGTTGTTGGTGGGTACTATTCCGAGATTCGTCATCATTGCTTGGGCGTGTGGCGGGTGCGGAGTAGTCAGCGCGGCAGCGACCGAAGAGGGCCCAGGATCAGCAGGCGGCTGACCCAGTTCGAGATAGCTCATCCCGCTACCCATGCTGCTGGTATCGCTCATAGCAGGGTTTAGGCTCAGCGGGGCCAGGGGCATAGGTGGCGTCGAGTATGGCGAGCCCATCATCGACTGCTGTTGGGATTGAGCAAAGGCCATTTGAATGGCGGCGTTCATCTGGTTTTGTTGCATCAAATCCATGCTGTCATGCTGTGGGGGTTGCCCGCCACCACCACTCATGCTGCTGGTGTCGCTTTGCTCTGGGGTGGGTAGCATAGGACCTTTGGGGTTGGCCGCCGCTGCTGCCGCAAGCTGTACTTGGAGAGGTACATGGGCATACTCCATTCCTGGCGCGACCGATTGGGCACCATCTTTGGCATGAGTCGACGAAGACGCATTGGTATCGGCGTCCTGACGCGCCCTGGGGGGAATTCGTTGTGGTAGCATAAAGTCGATGGCCGTTGGTCTCCCGCCTTCCTCCCATAGCTCTGGAAGGGATGGCCGACGGTTTTTTGCGCGCAGCGCAGCTACGGGTAATTTAGAGTGATCCTGCATAGGGGGTGGTTCATGCCGGCTTGGGGGATTTTGGCGTACGTGGGAACGTTTCGGCAAAGGCGACAAATCCAATGGCGTATCGAGCGGCACCGGAGGAATAGCAACACTTCCAAAGGAGATCGAGGTGGTGGCGTTCTTTTTCTCTATCTCAAACTGGCGTCGATACCGAAGATGGCGTTGCGCGTTATTGGCAGCCCTTACTTCAGTAATGTCGCATGAGAGAATGTTTTCGGCGTCTAGAGTTCGTATGCCACGGGTGCCACCGTCAGCGGGCAGCTCCGCAGGTCCGTGCTTGTTGCCACCGGGTGGAACGGCAAGGACCGGCGGTTTTAGCATGAGTGGGATGAGGGGGTTGGTCATCCTGTCGGGGTTTTGGGAAATAAAAGTTGCAGCAGCATCTGCTTGAAATTCGCGCAAACCTAGCGCTTTAATATGGATAATTCGCTCCGGACGGTGGCGGGTGCGCATATGGCGCCGTAGATTGCTACGTACGGAAAAGCGTTGGCCGCACCCAGATATCTCACAAACATGAGGCTTGTCCCCAGTGTGACTGTTCATGTGCACGTTAAGGGAGCTAGGTCGATCAAAGCGCTTGGGACAATGACTGCATTTGTACACCTTGGGGCGCCGATTCTCTGGCCCCCGAGGAGCAGGATGTTTTTCTCCAGCACTGGGTGAAGCCGAGGGTTTCTCCCGAGCGGGAGGCTGCTGTGGCGCCGTCGTTTCCGCGCTCGAGCCATGGAAAGGATTAGAAGTAGAGGTAAATGCAGCAGAGGATGGAGCAATGGGTGAATCTGGCGGCGGGCCTGTGTCTGGTTTACCCACCGATGGCTTATTCATGTGTCGTCACAGAAGAAGCGCATGGGCTTCGTGGACCCAAGTACAACGCCTAGCGGGGGTTCAAGGCAAACGTGAAAAAGTGGTTTCACTGGGATTGGGTACACCAGGACCGTTTGGGTAGCTAGCATATGCCCGGCGATCGCAAAAAGTCCCAAATGCCAGAGTGCCATCAGAGTATACAAAATTAGATCAGATCTGGTGGCGTTAAGCCAAACAAAAAGCATTCCTTGGCCACGGTTGGTTTGCCTTCAGGCCCAGGCCAGCTTTAAGCAGGGTAATGCTGGTTGGATCAAGCGCTGGATGTAATGGGCGGTGCTACTCTGTTATGCTGATGCCCACAAGCTAGCTGCACTTACTTTGCGTGGTGGCAAGTGGTGGAAGAGGCGCAGAGAAATTGCACCAGCCGGTTAAGAAGCTACGGTCGGCTAACAGCTTATGCATTGGGATCCGTGAGTGCACCAGGGTGTTGAATGCCTGGGCTCGTTTTTCAGATGCTCTGTTTTCCGCAGGAGACCGCCAATTGTCCCCTGAACTGCTGGTACCCCCTGTCCATGATCCAAAGTACACAATGGGATGGCAGCAGCTTGGGTGAGATAAAACGAACTGAGGAGAGGAGGGGGATCAAAGTCCCACCACCGTTCAGTGGCTTGAGGTTCCAACTCCGCACTGTTCTCGCCCGTGATTGGCTCGAGCGGGGTCTAGAGAGTGTATTGTGAAATATTGGGACCAATAACCCGGCAACCAACCGCAGTGGAAAGAAAAAGGATGGTTGGGCAGTGCCATGCTAAAGGATGTAACTTACTCTGTACTCGGCAAGGCAAAACAATAATATGCAAGCTGCCTATGAATACATGCAAAAATGAAAAAAATGACCAGTGTGGACGGCTGCCCCAGCTATACCGTGGCCTTAGACCTGGTAAGGCGGGTAGTATGCCAAAGAGAGGGGGCAGGCGAACACGCCGAGTAAACTAGACGCTATAGTAATACGAGTCGGTCAGGGCTACGGTGCCGAATCTAGCGTAGGGCAGAAAAAGGTCAGTGAAGAGGTAGGGGTGGGAGTAGGGGGGACAAAAGGCTTGGTCAGTGCGTCACAGCGAAGGATCCTACGCAAGCCAATCCCTAAAAGCGTTGGTCGGCATAGGGATACAAGCCGTTCTAGCTGTATGAGCAGTCCCCAATGGTTAGGCGCGCGCGAACCCAATGGCCACGTACCCAGGAACAAGGATGGTTGGGCAGCTGGAGGAGAAAGGACAATAACAAAACGTGGCAAGGACGTAACCGAGAATGTATGAATGTTACGACAAAGGCGGGACGAGGCGACCGTTCGACATAGGCACTGAATGGCAGTGGCTCGAGGTCATCAGCTGTGGTGAAAGGGGAAGCAGATGTCACACCGTCTGGATTCGACAAAAAAAGGGTCACTGCGGCGATTTGGCACTCGGCTCGGGTTAGAAAAGCGTTCACTGTGGAGAAAAGTGGCAGATACCGCGTTGGTTATCAGATAGTGCCAATGGTTTGCGGGGCGATGCGACAGTGGGTGTATGTGCAACTCCCAGATCGACACTCTGGGCTTCATACACCAGCTAAACCCCAGCGGACTAGCAGCCTCCAGCAATTTGTCGCGGCGGGAGCTGATGCACAATGAAGCAAGGCAACGAAGACGAAGAGCGCGGTGAGTACGCCAAGGAAGCGCTTGGTGTCCTAAGCGCCCACCGTAAAAAAAAACAAGGAACCGACTCTAAGCCAGAGGGGAATGAGGGAGGGATAGCGCTTGACGCAAAGAAAGGCCAAAGGGGCTAGAAGGGAGCAGGCCGCCTGGCGGCTTTTAAGTATGACTGAGCGGGCAGCGCGCTCTAGCGCTAAAGGAATGGGTGAGTGGGCGGGTCCTGAAGGGTGCAAAGGGTCAGCTTTGTGTCCGCCAGTATTTTCACCCTCACACGCATACAGTGAGTGGCTCAGTGAGCGGCTATGCTGCCATTTTTTCTAGCTTGCCCACAAAAATACCCATGTGCGCTGAGGGAAAAAAGGGCGACGGAAATTGGCGACTGTGCATCCAGGCACCAGAGCTCTTCTTCTCCCATGTTCACACACACCTCCACAACAACAACAAAACACAAGATGCTCTTTGAAAAAAAATATCACCGTCTTCTATCGCGCAGTCGTACCATCCTCCCACTAGCCGGTTCTAATAAAGCCCGTCACGTCGGTACGAGGGCCGAGGTGGCTCCGTGAAGCAAGCATCTGCGTAAACAGAAGCGCCCCAGCGGTGTGCGGGTGATACATCAATGCAAGAAAGACTGCAAGCGGAGGCCATGGGCTGGACTGCCAACGCTGCTAGTCACAGGTGGCCCATCGCCCACCCCAACAATGCTCTGTTTGCGTTCCTAGTTGTTGGCTGACTCATGGGCTGCCATACCGACACACCCGCGAGTGCCGGTCGTCGACATTCAGGGCCGACCGCTGGGCGCACCGTGGCGAACATGGAGCCGCACGTTGGGATCCAGTGCAGCCGTGACTGGTCCAGGGCATTAATAGTCGGCAGCACAGGACAACAGAGCTGGCCCAGCGCCACGGTGTGACACGCAAGTGAAAAAAGGGGAAGGTGCAGACGTTTGGGCATTGCGGCGACCCCATTCTTGCACACTTCCCACTGGCATGGTGGCGCGCCTCCCTGTCGAAACCTTCCGCGCGCAATGCTGGCCGCAAGCAGGCTATGGCACGGACCAATCGGGAGTTGCAGGCCAAGGAGAGGAAAAGGACCACCGCCTCCCGTGCTTTGTCTTCCACATACCCACCCGCCGTTAAACATTGCTCTTTCAACGGCACACCGTCGCTCGTTCCTTCCACCCCACCGTGGTCAAGGGAAGCTGAACTGTTGCTGGTGCGTCTTGCGGATTTTTTGGGCAAGGCCCCTTTTCCGCCCCCCTCCCCGCATCCGCGCTCATCTAACCTGCGCCCATCGAAGAAACCCAGAGCTGGAGCCAAAGAAGGCCGTCGATCTTCTTACAGCACGGCTTCCTGTGGTCGCGGGCCAGCGCTGGAAATTGGCCTTCTGGTTCGGCTCAGCCAACTCTCCTTGGTGTCCAGTCGGCTTCTCCATGTCGCGGTGGCATCGCTAGGAGCCTACCAAAATAAATCCAATGCCCACGGGCAAAAGGCACGCTTTAGGCCACAATCATCCACCGTACAGCGAATTGGTTGCCTAATTGTTGTTCGACATTTCTTTTGGTCAACCACACTCGGATATTCTTGCTAAACCTTCCCAGTTGCCCTCACCTGCCAATCAAAGAAATAAAAAAATCTAGCCTGGACGCTGAATCACAATCACTGGGCCCCAACCTGTTATCGTCGGTTTTCACACCGACTGCCTAAATGCGGCCACAGTATGGGATCGACAAAGACCGTACTATTGTCGTAGATGCCCCATAAAAGGGAAAACCAGCGGTGGGCAAACCACTCTTGCTTTAACGGTACCTGGGCGCAAGCGGGCATTGGCATCACATTAATGGGCTGTCAACGAGATCGCCTTGGCCGGCGCCAGATGGCGGCCCAACAGGGTTTTCCGCCAGATGCCTAAGCCCAAAGGTCTGCTCGTCTGCTACACCACGCCCTTGGTGTGTCATGCACGGCACAGCGTGATGTAAACAACGCATACACCCGTTAAAACCGCTGCATCGACCCTTTCAAGGACCCAAGACAAGTGACAGCCGAGGCCAATCATCACCAAAGTGGCCGTGCTGCCGGCAGAGAGAGAGAAAATAGCATAAAGGGCGCAGCCTCCCATTGAACCGATTACCAGCTACCCCCAAGCACGTAAGTACACGTATGCTGGCTAAAAGATCTAGGGCGTGCGCCACTTTTGGTACCTCGGGCATTGTTCTCTTATACCAGGCCTATTGTGTTGTGGGGCCCTGAGAAGCCCAGCGTGGACTGCTGCCGACCTGTTCCTTCCTTCTCAAGCAACACCCGCCGTCACCAAGCAGGCTTCACCAGAGCAGACTGTATGTGGGAGGTGCAATGTATGATCCGGGCGTAAGCGCCAATGCGGCGACCAACCACTGCATAAAGGGAGGTCGAGACCGCCAGGTATCGATTTGGCGGCAGTGGAATATGGAACCATGCTGAGTACCACTTGAGCACAGCGACTAATTGGCTGGGCACTGTTCAGTACCTTCTAGCCGCCACTGCCAGCCAGTGCGATTAGCAAACGACAAGGGGCTCGGCCTTAATATAAGCGACAATTTTGCCTTTTTTAGTCAAGTGGTCCCAGTCTTTATACGCCGCCCGTTGGAGAAGCCATCGCAGTTTTCGAAATCGTATACACGTAGATCAGCCTCCCTTAATCAGAAAAAAAACTAGAAACAAAAACCGGGGAGGGGGGTGGCTAGCATACGCACTGAAGAGTAAGGCACGCCCAGTTCCACAGGCGTATTGCTGCTCATGTGGATTTGGCCGCTAGTTCAGTGGCATACTTAAAATGGCCCAGCAGCGCTGACGACTGCAGCTTTTCCGATGCTCCCGTGGCCAAGTTATACCTACAGTTTTTTTTTTCACCAAAATAGCGCCGAACTAACCCTTCACATAGCGTTGTTGTGTTTAGAATTGAACAAAAAGTGGTCATATGCATCTGTGTTGATAAAGGCAAGGATGTAGTGGATTTGTTCGACATTAGTCATGGATTGTAATGGGTCACTTACTCCACCTCGGCCAGCTTGTCCAGTAAATAGATTTTGGTTGGCGCTGGAAACTGAATCGTGTCAATGTAGGCGTACAGCTCTGTAATGATGTCCTGGAGCGCCAATCCCTTTTCGGTCTTCAGCCGAGTCAACCCTAGTTTTTGTTGAACGCACATTGGTCACCCACCAGCGTCCGCCAAGTTAACCCCGTCCCAACCCAAAGAACAAGAACTAGGTCATTATTCCCAGATGCCACCATTCAACAACACTGTCCATCACTTCCCCCAAAAAACGATGCCTCACGGTCACCACAAATCCCCAGAACCACCAACACAAAGGGTTGCGTCATCTGGAAGCCAAGGCACACGCGCGCGGTGAAGGGTCAAGATTGGGACAGTTGGAATCCCCGCATCACCAGGTGCTGCGCCCGGGGCACAGAGTTCACATGGGTGGCACCTGCTCTTGGACGCCGCTCTCACGGAAGGCCATTTTTCGTTTGGCCTTGCTCATCCGGGTGTGCTTTCTTTTGTTGCCCTTGCATCCATTGGCTGCTTCCTAAACCAACTTGTTGGTACCCAAGTCATCTAAATAATGAGACTTACCGGAATAAGCCGTAGTAAACTCGTCGTTGAGCATCCAAGAGACAATGCTTTCAATGTCCTGGGGCAGTGGACTGCCGGTGCAGGTGTACACTGCGACCTCGTCTACCACAGGAAACGCCAGCGCGCAGGCCTGAAGGATATTGAGAGTGCGGCGCATGTCTCCGTTGGACAGTTTCAAGATGGCTTGCTTGCCAGAGTTGGTGATATCGACGCCCTCGGCCGCAATAATCATGCCCAAACGACTGACCACTTGGTCAGAGCGCAATGGTGCGAAACGGAACCGCGTGCAGCGGGATTGGATGGCCGGAATAATCTTGCTGGCGTAGTTGCAGATGATACAAAACCGCACATTACGGGTGTACTTTTCAATCACTGAGATTGGTGCCGTTCATCGTGTCATCCCAATAGCCACGCCCAGGGCAGAGGCCAAACAGTAGCAACCATCCAATAGAAGCAGGCTTAGCGCAGGAACCATCATGGTTGGTGCGAAACACGGTATGGGTTGCAAGCGGTAGGCGGTCATGCACTTGCTCGCTGTCCCATACAGTGCTAGGGTCATATCAAATAAGCCCATGTGACAGAGTAAGGCAAAACACGAGTGATAGAAAAAGAATTACCTCGCCGCAACGCTGCTTGGGCCGCCTGAGTCATGGCGTCGGCTTCGTCAAGTACCACCAACTTGAAGCCAGAGCTAAAGATCTCGCGCGTACTTGCAAAGTTAACAATTTGATCACGAACCACATCAATCCCACGGTCGTCCGACGCATTGAGCTAAAACGTAGCAAGGGAGCAGCCACCACCCATGCGAGCAGCGCCATTTTTGCACAGGCCATCCGCCATTAGTAGTCGTGGGTTGTATATATGGCAAAGAGGCACATTCTCTATCAGTGCATGTTTGCATCGTTTGAGTAAAATGAACAGAGCGATGCCTTTGAATGCCGCAAAACAATGGTACGTCGCCCTTGCAACCAACTCGGCGTGTCGCATCACAACATACCTCTAGCGTCATTGATTTGTAGTGACTCCCGTACAACTGCTTGGCACAGGCCAAGATCGTTGATGTCTTTCCGGTACCCGGTGGTCCATAGAACAAGAGGTGAGGAAGGCGGTTCTGTTTGATGAATCGCTGGACTAAGATAATACATTCCCCACCCATGGCGGCCATCCCATGCAAACTCGGGCCCGATAGGTTGTTAGTCAAGTATGGTTTGGGTGTTATCCATTTCCAGTGGGCTTCCATAGTTCCTCAACCACGTTTAAAGTATATAGCAATGCTAATGGACTGCTACAGCCACATGCCGCTGATTGGGCAACATAAGGCAAGTGAACAGTGTATCGATCACGTACTGGTTTCGGTGATTTGGCCCTGGCTGACCAAATCGTCGAGCTTGGCGGGCCGGTACTTTTCGACCCTAGGCATTTCCTCATCAGCAGCCAACCCAGGTTACTCATTTGACAGGGTTAGTTGGTCAGTGCCCTATGCTAACGCCAAAACACCACAGATGAGCTAGCCTTTGGTTTTCTGAACAAGTAACCCATTGCCCAGGAGTTGGCGGGTACATTTGCCATTCCTTTGCAGCATGTGCTCGTCTTCCCTGTAGTTACCAACCACTTACCACGGCAGGTTTTGATGATTCTTGACGGTATCCAACGCTCCAGAGGCTTCGGGCTTTTTGCCCTTGGACACCGTACGAGCAGATGCATCCACATCCATAGCGTCAGCCATCATGTCTTTTGGCAGCCAAGAATCGGGTAATTTTGCGGACCACAGCCGGCTCAGATGGATACTATATATTTGAATGGGCAACGCTAAAAGAAGAGGACCAATGCTGATACCGAATAGTTGATTGTGGCAAGATCAAAATGCCGTGTGCTTGAACAAGTATGGGCTGCACTGGGCTTTTGTTTACAGGTTTGGTGTGAGCATCTGTTGACGTAGGCGGAGTGGCAAACAGACGCTGGCATATTTTTCCCTGCGCCAACCATGGGCCGCAGCCAATGTTTGATCCACGAGTATTCGTCCCATGACGGGTCACCATGCGATAGCATCAGTGCTTTGGTGCTGTGAAGCGAAAGGCCCACAACCCACTGTGCTGTGTGTAGTATGGATAAACTAGTTTATTTGCACATTTCTTTCAAATAAAAATCAAACAAGCAAAAAAGCTCAATTGCGACGTCGCCATATTTTCCTTGACTACAGCACACAGCTAATACGCCTCTACATACAATCGCACAAGCCATGGATAGGCCAACTCCGATTCAAATGCTATTTCGGCGAGCAGTAGCCTGGTCAGAGGATAGGTCATCCGAGAGCCGGTGCTGGAGCCGTTGCATCTTATCCAGCCATTTCCCTTGCTTCTTGTAAATATCGATGGGAAGGTTGTCTTTCCAATTCTCATACCGTTGGTAAGCCGAGGACTGATGGAGACTTGGAATGGGGACGCTGTAGCCAAAGATGGTGGCTGTTTTCTGGCGATTCTTTTGGGCCTGCTTGTTGTGCCAATCGATATGGCTTACATAACGCTGCTCTTCTTCATCCCATACCTCCATTTGGCCTTGGTTGTTGATCCGCATTGGGGGCATCGATTGAAAGTCCTGCGCCAAGCTAGTAGCACTGGTACTGGGCCCTAATCCATGGTTGGAGATATTGTGCTGCTCAGCACTCACAACTGGCTGAGAGATAGGAGGGGTTGATGGGGACATATCGGTCTGTGACACGGCGCTAGAAGGACTGCTCGTCAGTGAATCAGGTTGGTTTGCGTGGTTACCATAGTGCATCATCAGGCGGATACCAAGGTCGCGGCTGAGCCGTCCAATCTTGCTCATGGCCTTGGCATAGTACGGAGAATAGCGCTGGCTCGTGTAGTTACGTAAGAGTTCCCCCACTTGACGGGTGCTGCCGTGTTTGAGGCGAAGCTGGTTCATTTGCTCATCGCTTAACTTTGACTGGGGCACGAAATGACTGGGTGGCAGCTCACTATTTTCTAAATAGCTGTAGGTGCTTTGGCGATAATACTGCTTTAGTTGCTTGTACTCCTCTCGGGAAAGGTCAGTTTTGGAAAAGCCCAGTTGGTTTAAAAAAGCAGCGGTGTTCATCATAAGCAAGGACGTGGCGATAGCCACCACAGGTGCGATACGCATGGTTTCAATAATCAGTAACAGGTGAGAGATAGCGCTTAAATTTTGAATATGAAAGTAGAGAAGATAGAAAGCGACAATTCAAAAAAGGTGCACTAAGCCTGAAGTGGTTCCAAACAGCTCTATTTATAAGCTATGCTGGGTTCACCACCGCGCCATGCGCGCTAGCAATAGGTCAAGGTTTGAGTGACAAATGAAAAAATATCGGCATGTAAGCGCAAAAATTGCGGCCCCGAATATTGCATTTGCCAGCATGGACCACACTTTCAACCACTTGCTGACAGGGCAGCTAGTGAACGAACAGAGCTTTTTTTCTCCACTTGGCGGCTCATTTAAAAATAAACGCAGTAGAGAGGGACCAGACTTTCCACTACAGGGACCAGGAATTCTCACTTCCTTTGGCGCTGGTGCCTGTTAAGTCGGGTCCTCGCCAAATTACGTTTTTAAAGGGAGAGCATAATTCCGAATAGTTGATTGACCATTCTTAATTATAGAAATAGGCTGGTCCATGGCTAAGTCAAGATGCACCTCTATGGGCCACTGTCATTGCTACAGAGGCCAACGGGACCAGCACTTGGGGCAGTGGTAGTCATGTACGCTATTTCAGCTCATGCTCACCCCAGGTGTCTCTGCTGCCTACTACTGATTTTTGGCCCCTATGCTGGCTGCGTTCTGGGTGGCGAATAGGTGCTTGTCATTAGCTTTATTCCTGTGAGGGTGGCACTACCACTACCACAGTATATAAACCATCACTCCTTCCTGTTAAAACTAAGCATCAATTCATTGATAAGACTGAAAGAATCTCAGTTGACTTGATAGGTTTGCTGACAAGGATGGGTGACAAAGCAGGTCAAATGTTTTGCTGCCTCAACTTGCATGATAATGGGTGATAGCTGGAAGTGATGATAAAGCCATGGCATTGATATAGGCGACATTATGTACAGCTCATGCTGATTACCATTTTAATGGAGCTGTGCTGAATAGTAATTCATAGCATGCGCAGTAAACGTTAATGCCATGGTGTATGCCTTTAATTTAAAATAACATGCTTATAGCAGAAAGCCAATGTATTGGTTTGTCCTGGTTTACACTGTCACAAAATTCGGCTGAGCAGGACCAACAACAATAAATGATGTAGTAATAACAGGTATTTATTCAAGCCTTGATTTGTCTCGATGGCTAAGGGCTTGTATTTAAATAGTTGGCCTGCTGGTGCGGCCGGGGCTGCGAAGCCCTAGCAGCTCACTGCTGCCAGCTGGGCGGGGCCAAGGGAGTCAGGTGATTTCCTGCTCCCCAGCTCCCACCAAGTTGGGAGACACAGTCTCCTGTGCCACGAATGTGATGACAGTAAGGCTACCTTTCATATGGCCAACCCATACTCGGCGCGCTCTTTGGTCCTTGGATGTCTTTTGCTTTGCAGCAAAGTCCCCTTCCCCCAAGACCAAATGTATGACTTCGCCGTGTGTAGTGACCGAGCAGAGCACTACTCTACTGGAACAACATAATTGGGCCATCGCCATACCGAGATTGCCTCTCGCTTTGTGGTTGGGTGGTCTGGTCTGGTCTAGCTCAGTTACTTACACATCGTTAAGCTCAAGGCGCCATCGCCCCTGGGCCAGCTATAATTCAGGTGGTAGGTGTGTGCTTCCTTCAAAGCACTATACGTCGAAAATGGCACGATCATTGCTGTGGTGTGAATAAACCGCCTCTTTTTACCTTCTTTACTGCCGAGCGTGTTGATGACTAGCGATCAGCCCGATGCTCGATTGCACTTTGTTTCCCGGTCACCTACCAACAGGACTGCCAATGTCAGCGTTTGGCTGGTGGCATAAAATTGCGTTGATCGGCACCATCACCCGCAGGCATATCATGGCTAACTTGCCAGACACAATGCGATGGGCATAGCTGATGTGACTGGCTCCAGCGAATAAACACAGCTTTTGCTTGTCAGCGCTAAGCAAATCGCAGGTGCAATGGATGTGACAAATCCAAGCGCATTACACACGAATGAGAGAGGGTAAGAGAAAGAATGAATAAGAATTGGGCGATTGCAACTTAACCCAAAAGTGCTTATAAAAGCGCAACGTGTCCACGCCCAAGTACTATTTTGAAATTTTTGTAAAATAATAGTGTCAAACACCATTCAGCGATCTCTGTTTGCCGTATTTTTATTTTCTATATCGCCGAGTCCTTGTGCTTGAAGTACCGTATATTTGGTGGTGCCATACACGGTTTCTGCACTTGACCACGGTAGATGTTACTGGCGACAATGGTCAAGGTGAACTTCCTTTGCTATGCCACTGTCCTATGCACCGCGATTTCTGCAGCGTGGGCAGGTCCTCTGCTTGATGCCATACCTCAAAACCGGCCGTCTAATGTGCATAGACGGGACCGGTCCCTGGTTCGCCGTCGCTTTATCCGTTTAGCCCCCAGGAGACAAGGAAGCAACGGTTGCCCGAAACCGGAAACGCCCCAGTTCACCGTATCCTGGAATGACATCACTACAGAAGGGTTTTACCAATAGCTGCAGGATGCATGGCCCTGGTACTGACCCGACCTTGGATGCCCGGTGGGCTATCTGGCAAAACAGTCGTGGTGCCGACGTTGGTTGAACTTTCCGCGTTGATATTTGTGTTCACACAGGTTTATTTATTGCTCAAGTTATGGCTAGTTGAGCCTTTTAGACAAAGGCACATAAATGTAATAAACAAATGGGCAAGGCTCCTGTACCCTTGCTTATAGTTGGTGCTCTGCGCACGCTGGCGTTGGTTTTTTTTTTCGCCAATCAGTATGAGC
>JANBQA010000038.1:0-39464 GCA_027576955.1 Dimargaris xerosporica
CATACATAATTAAAACAGACCCGTGTCTGTAGAATACATTTCATGCAAAGAAAAACACCTCCAAGAGGCAAACAACCGCTGGGCTCTCGTATAAATGTACACGGCAAAGAGGAAGGGAAGCACACAGTGCCACGCCAAGACTTAGGCAGTGGAGCTGGTGAACTTGGTGACGGCCTTGGTGCCTTCCGACACGGCGTGGCGGGCCAACTCACCGGGCAGCAGGAGGCGAACAGCGGTCTGGATTTCGCGGGAGGTGATGGTCGACTTCTTGTTGTAGGTCGACAGCTTGGAGGCCTCGGCGGCGATACGCTCAAAGATATCGTTGACGAACGAGTTCATGATGGACATGGCCTTGTTGGAGATACCAGTGTCGGGGTGGACCTGCTTCAGCACGCGGTAGATGTAGGTGGAGTAGGTTTCCTTGCGGGTCTTGGAGCGCTTGGCGACCTTGCCCTTGTCGGCGGTCTTGGGGGCCTTGCCAGCGGTTGGCTTCTTCTCAGCTTTGGGGGCCATGGTGAAAGAGTGATAAAATGAGTCGAAAGGAAGAGAGAGACAAAGGGCGATGCGGCGGGTGGCGGCAAACGAGTAAAGCCAGGTGATGAATAGAAGCAGGAAGCGAGTGAGGATACTACAGAAACTAAGGGCCAGGCGGCGACCGCGGCTTATATATGCATGAGTGGTACGCTGGCAGCGGGAACCAAAACAACCCATCTGCGACAAAGGGGGAACGAAGCAACTGCGGATGGGGAGAAAGCACACACAGGGCGGGACGGTAGAGATTGACCTACACGCGCGCCAGAGCATTTCTTTTTTTTTCAGAGTGGCAGCGCTGCCCCACCACCACTGTGGCAGGAGACGCGGCACGCCTGGACAGACAAGAAAAAAATAAAAACGGCAGCGACGCGCCAGGCGCCTCGTCAACACCCAACATTTCGATTCAGCCCACATTCGAACGCCCCAGCCAATCAGAGAGGAGAAAGGTCGCTAGGCCCGCGTACCAGCTATTTTTTTCCCTTGCCTTCTCTCTCCCTATTTTTCTTGTGGGCTGTGAACAAGGGATGTGCAAATGGGGCAGCACCGTAACGCGCCTTTAGATGCGATTGCCCCTGCAAGGACGTGTCTCACCTTTGTGTGTGCTTATCTTTCCTTCACATCCGACGACGCGTCGATAGTTCAGCTCGCTTCGTATAATGACGACCCCTTGATGACAGCGGGCCCTGGCGACCAAGTGATACAACAACTGGGAGAGATGGCTTTGATGGCCTCGTACTGATAGTGATGACGAATTGCTCGAACACACCGCACTATCCAAACGCTCGGATGGCACCATTTTGAAAAACGATGCAAACACTGTCGTGGTAGCCTAGCTCGGAGGCCTGGGTGTTAAGGCGGAGCGCAGATGTAGCACTCATTGTTCAGAAGTCAGCGCTAACATCGTTCGATGGGCTATAGCCCGTTGTTGTAATTTTTCTTGTCTGTCTGTAAAAGATACGACACCTACAAGGATAACAAAGGGGTATTTGCACAGGCTATGTGGTAACTGCAAAAGAACAGACGGCTGCTGTCCTCACTTGATGGCCAGCATAAGGGCGGGATGATCAAAGCCCTGACCGATAGCAACGTGCGCCCTGTCAACCAGCTGCCGGCGCCGAAGCGATCGCACTGTCATGGCATGAAATCAAGTGTAGCAGCTGTAACCTGGCCAGGGCCTCTGCCTATGGAAGAGCTAAAAGCACGGCTGCAGCAAACGAGCCCAGGAAATTGGAACCGATCGCTGCGCTTCAGATGCCTGCCGATTTCGGCGCACGGACGCATTTTGGTACGGTTTGGTCAAGAGACGGCGTACAACCAGCCGGTGGCAGCCGTCTAAATCGCATCACACCTTGCCAAGGCGTATCGGAGTCATTCACCACCGCGGCAGTCGGCTCAAAAAGTGTCAGCCACCTTGCGAGCGGGTATTTTTGGATCGATTGTCAATGACGCGCTCCTGGGCGTCGGTCGTTTTCCCCCTGAATCAGTGACACGCGTGCACGCGTCCGCAAGGCCAAGGGGAGGGAAAGCCATAAGAAATGGCAGTCGGCGGTGCAGGCACCCTGTGCGGAACAAGCGCGCCGTGGCCCCCAATGGGTGAAATCGTTTCAATTTGTCCCATTGGCGGGATTTACCCTGGCGACGCGGCGCCCGTGCGATTGTGTTCCGCGCAACCAGGCGGGGCGCTGATTGGTCATTGAAACGTTGGGCTTAGCTCACCGGCATCAGCAAGGAGGGCCTCAAGGGTAGCCGTGGCTCTGTTTCCCCCTGAGGTCTCCCGCCTAGTGCGTAGGTGGCAGCGAGCCATAGCGCACGCGTTGCTATACCATGGTCGGTGGTGGTGGGACTTTAATTTTTTCGCCTCCCTTGAGTTGATGCAACGGGACATGAGCGGGAGCTGCCCGCTCTGGTGCGCTGTGTTTTTGTGTTTTGGTCAACGGCCCGCTGGAGATATAAAAGACCCCAGTCGCGGCCCCCAGTTGCCGGCTAACACCTCACACCCTCACGCTTTTACGCTCTACCACGCCTTCTCCAAGCCTCAACCTCGTTGGCTTTTCCACTCTCACTCTTTTTGCTCTTCGCAACGACTACCTCTTCTCTTCACTACAATGGCTGGTGGCAAATCCGGTGGTAAGGCCAGTGGTGCCTCGTCTGGCAGCAAGACCCGTTCGTCCCGCGCCGGGCTTCAGTTCCCCGTGGGCCGTGTGCACCGTCACCTGCGCAACGGCAACTACGCCCAGCGCATCGCCTCGGGTGCTCCTGTGTACCTCGCTGCCGTACTGGAATACCTGACTGCCGAAATTCTGGAATTGGCTGGTAACGCCTCCCGCGACAACAAGAAGAGCCGTATTATTCCCCGCCACTTGCAGTTGGCCATCCGCAACGACGAGGAACTGAACAAGCTGCTCGGCAACGTCACCATCGCCCAGGGTGGTGTCTTGCCCAACATCCACGGCTCTCTGTTGCCCAAGAAGAGCAAGAAGGACATGGCCCACTCCCAGGAAATGTAAGGTTGGTTCCACTGCCATTCTGTGTGGGTTGCCTCCCTCAACGCCTACCACTCCTTTTGGCGTATTTTTTGACTGCATTTGGTCTCTTGTTGTCGGTGGACAGGCCTTGGTCTGCCTTTTCCGCCCGTGTTTTCATACTGCTTTGTGTATAATACTACGAACGCCTCGTGATTAATGTTTATTCCAATAAACGAAACATTTGAAGAATGCACCAGTGTCATTGGCATAGCATCTTTAGTTGCGGCCCATAAGCGCCAGTTCATTATTTTCCAAGCCAAGGGTTTAGAAACTCATCAATGCATCCCGCGGTTATTGCACTTGGTACTACTCTTAGCAGCTGCAGGTGCTTTGCGCCGGTGTCTCTGTTTCTGCCTGTTCCAGTCGGACGCGGTTAGCCGAGGCTACCTGCTTGCGCCATAGCTGAGGTGTATCGACAATCTGAATGCGCAGCGAGCAGTAGAGGATATCAGCTCAGCAGTTGGCATACGGGTTAGACAAGGGCAAGAGCTGGCGCAGCTATGGCCAATATTTTCCAACACATCACAGTTTTTGCCTACCTTGCGCACAAGTTCGTCTACTGCTTGGTAAACACCGGTCTTGGTCTTTGCACTGCATTCGATGAACAGGCTCTGTGTTTTACGAGCATACTCAGCGCCTTCCTGACGCGTCACGACGCGTTCCGATTCCTAGAGTGGGAGCCAGCATGAAACCGTTGCATTTAGGTGTTGACCCTTGTCTCCTGGATCAGGGTCAGAGTTTTCTGACTAACGAATGCTTAAGGGTTTCACAGTCTGGCTGTTCTGAGGTCAGAGGCAAAACTCCCGACAATAAGAGCATGGCTTGTAAGATGGTACTTGCCTTGTCCACTTTGTTGCCAACAATCATTTTGACCACGTCGTGGGTGGAACAGTAGGTATTCAGTTCGTTCATCCACTGGTCCAAGTGCTCAAAAGTGTCGCGGCGGCTGACATCGTACACTGTGACCATCAAATCATCGTACAGCCGGCAATTTCCACAATAATGACACAAAGAGAGAAAGAGAGCCATGTAGACTTGATTACCAAGGGTGCAATTACATTACCGTGTTGATTAGTCTTGCATCATGCCATAAAACCACCCCATAGAGTGCATCTGTTCAAAGACATACCTAATACAACGCCCTGGGCACCACGGTAGTATGATGAAGTCAAAGTACGGAATCGCTCTTGCCCCGCGGTATCCTGGCATCGATTATCCGTCCAACACGTCGTGTGAACAAGAGCCCAAGAATACCAAGAGTTGAGAAAAAAAGGAAGCTAGGTGAGAACATAATCGCTACCAAAGGGAACCGCACAGGCCATGCATAGGTGGCCTCAGCTGTACTCGCATTAGGTGATTGCTTACCCAGATTGTTAGCTTGTAGCGATGGCCTTCGACATCAAACATTTTAACCTTAAAGTCGACGCCTATCCTCGCAACCGTATCCGTGTACCGGGTTACCAATGTTCCACAGGAGATAAATGGTTAGTAGCCCCAGTTTGTTGTAGAACCGGTGCTCACCCTTGACATGTGCTAAGAGTGATGGCATAGCATTCATCTGGCTGGTTCCTCTTTCCCGGGGGCAGGTGAGGAGCGTTCCTCTGCTGGCGTCACTGGCAGCCGCCTCACCTTGCTCTCTTTGTACCATTCGGCTCAATACACCACTGCCTGCGGGCATTACTATCCTACCACCAGTGGCGTACAGTCACTTACCGATGGTGGCACTGGCTTCTTCGGGGCCTAGAAACATGTCGTCGGTGAACCGCAAAAGGATGCTCGACTTGCCAACGTTGGAATCGCCAATGAGCAACAGCTTGAAGGTGGCGGTAACCTCGCCGGGGGTTTCTGCAGGGTCAAGCATGGCTATGGCCAGGAATGGTCCCGGTGCGTGAACCGCGCGCTAAGGAAAATTTGAAGGAGCTGCAAGAAATGGAACAAATAAAGAAAAATAATGGGGCGAAGCAGGGAATAGCTGTAACATTTACTGATGCCAAGGGCGTGAATGAGGGGGTGGTTGTGTGGGTATTGTTGTAACTGTTGCAGGGCCATGGGCCGCATAATACAGCACAGCACAGCCGGGCGCCCGCGGTCTTTTTACCAGCCAGGGGATTGGTGGAGCAAAGCCCTCAGCATCGTCATATGAGTCGTGCAAGTCACCTGGGCGTTTAGCAGCATCGACTCGACTACTTTGTGGTCTTGAATGAAAAAAAGTCGTCATGGGTTTGGTCCCATCGGGCGTTTTTATTTTTGGCTACTTGATTTAGTTTACTGTCTCAGCGTGGTGAATTCGCCACGTATCGTTGCACTTGTCATGGACCCGTTCCTTTCTGTAACAGCACGTGGGTCGTCATTATCGTCTGCTGTCACCTACAGCACCCTTCAGCAACTTTTACTTTCCCCCTCATTACCCATTATTTCCTATTGTTATTTTTTGAAAACACACAGCCAGCAGCTGCTTTGACCTTTTAGACCCCACACATAGCATCTGGGCGTCGTTTTCGCACTCACAGCATCGTTTTGTGCCATGGAGCCCGAACCAGCGGATCAGGTGAAGCTCCCCAACTGGGTGGGCCAGATGGGCCTCGGCACCGTCTCCGATGTGCAGCAGGGCCAGATTGAGAAAGCGCGCATGTTCGCCGAAAACATTACCCCTATTGTAAGTAACGCCATGCGTATGCCTGAGCCTGGCTCTTGATCAAACGTTATTGGTCATGGAAACAAAACATACACATGCATACGGCGTGAAGTGGTGTCAGCCACCTTACCCTGCTCCAGGTCACCTAGTATTAACCTGTTATGGCCATCGACCGTATGGTTTACGGGATTGGAAATTTGTGCATCATTTTTTGCTTGCTTTACCAGCTGCTCCACTGCCTTGAGTCGGGAGAACCCACGCCCGAACTACCACCGACGCTGTTTAATGGTAATCAATTGCTCGCTACAGGAGTGGATCCTGTTACTATGGAAAACATTGCCAGTATCTACATTGGCTCCATCAGCTTTGATTTGACCGAAGATCACATTCGGGCAATATTCACCCAGTTTGGGGCCATCAAAACCATGGCCATGTCGATTGATCCAGCCGTGGGTCACCACAAAGGGTACTGCTTTCTCACGTACGAGATGCCCGAAGCCGGCAACCTGGCTATCGACACAATGAACGGTGCTCTGCTCGGTGGTCGAACGTTGCGGGTGGGCCGATCTAACCACTACAACCCTAGTTTACTGGCCAAGGTTCCCCAAGCACCGCCCACGCGTCTGTACGTTGCCAATGTCAATGAATATATCAATGAGGAAAACCTATCAACCATCTTTCAGGCCTTTGGTGGGCTCAAAGAGTGCATCCTGATCCCTGATGTGACCACTCGGAGGCACAAGGGCTATGGCTACGTGGAATTTGAGGACCCCGAGACAACCAACATGGCAGTCTCGGCCATGAACGGGTTTGATTTGGGCGGCGCTCCGCTTCGCGTGCATCGAGCTATCATGGGCGGTGCGTTGCCACAAGGGATGAGCGTCTTGGACAAATTGGCAGATATTCCCGTTGTTGAGACTGCTGCCTCGGCCAAAACTACTCCCGCTGTTCAGGCGCCTCCAGTGATCCTTCGCCCCGCCGCTGGCCACGCTGGTGCCAGCGGTGGACCCACAGGCGTCAACACCCAACCCGTGGGCAGCGCTCCTGGTTCCATGGCCGGCCAGCCAGCGGCCTCCACAGTAACCTTTTCGAGTGCGGCGGATGCGGTTGCTGGTGGTGGTGATTCGGTTGCCAAAGAAGAGAATGTGAGCATCGATTCACAGCAACGGTACTCTTTGATGCAGAAGCTGGCACAACGTGGGGTATCAACGGTGGTGTGCATCACCAACGCCGTCGGTCTAGAGGACGTGGACGACGAGTTGCAGGACGAGTTTGCTGAGGAGTGTGCCAAGTACGGCCAGATTGTCAAGGTGACCGTGCATACCGATGCTGCAGCGCCACCCGAGAGCCAAGTCAAGATTTTTATCCAGTTTACCGACGCAACCGGTAAGTGTGTCGAATGGCACAGTTTTTGATGCTAGTGTCAGTCTACTTGAATACCCTGCCGTTAGTTTTGGTCATTCTCTCAGATTGGGTTCTGCCTGATCTAACCAATTTATATATCATGTTTGACTGCTGGGCACTGTGTTCTTTATGCTTTTTTATCCCACCATCTAGGGTCACAAAATGCCCTGGCTTCGCTGAATGGCCGTTGGTTTGGTGGTCGCCAATTGCACGTCAAGCTATATGATCAGGAGCTGTTCCACGCCAACGACTACAGCGGCTAACACTGGGCGCTCAAGGACTGGAACGGCGGCCGTGGCTGGTGTGCTTGCGGTGTTGGTTAAAACGCTAAACAGGTGCGCAGGAGTCAATAAAGAGCAGTCATTTATGGCCACGCCCTCTGCAACAAAACTGTCGTCCATAGTGCCATACGTACTGCTGCGGCCTAGGCCAGTGTAGCCCATGTCACCCGTGAAATATCACTTGATTAGTGCCTACTACTGCCGCAGTCGCCACCTGGGAGACAATATACAGGACCACGGACTCCAGCTCAATTCTGCATGAATCCTTGACGCACGGATGGACCAGCCTGGCTAGTTGGTGATTATCGTTTAGGCATAGAATTGCCACTGGGTTGGTGGCCTACTTGGTCTTGTTTACATTGTCAAACTTGCTGCGGCCTGTCGTGGGCCAATGAGCTGCGCGTGATTTGTTTACTAAGCCCTGTTTTTTTCACGTTTGGTTATTCACCATTTCACGACTTCGCACTCCCAACCGCGGGCTCTTCCGACCGCCCCTACTCTGGTCCGGCGTTCGTGGTCTGCCAGGATTGGCGGTTCGCTTCCCGCACAGCCTATCCTATTCAGCATCTCACAGCAGTTGCCGAGCTGGTCGATCCGCTGGACTACCGTCGTTGCGTCTATTGCCAGCAATGCCAAACCAAAGCAACTTGGCCAATTGGCTACAAAGGTCGAAAACCAGCCAGGCCCCGGCGCCAATGGCAGCCAAGCCGGAAGCCCAGTCGTCATCGCCCAAGGTGGTCCTATCACCTCCTGCGTCGTCCCAGTCGCCAGCGCCAAGCCCGCAACCCTCTGCGGAAACTACTGCGCCTAGAGGTACCCCAGAAGGCGTGTTTGGCATGTCTTAGCAGTGCTCTTTAGAGTGGTAACTGCCTTGGCCCTGGATGACCTGCTGAGGACTAGGTTGTCCTGAAGATGGCTGTAGTGATTAGCATTTATTTTTTACCCTAATTCCTACTGCTATTCCGATTTGGGGCACCAGTGCTAACCACAGTTTGGCAATACATGTTGTACGTAACATCTATGCCTCGGAGCGGACCCATAGAGCGTACCGCTCGCAAGCGATCGCAGCCCATCAAAGCCCAACCATCGCCGGTTGCGTCCTCGCCTCAGACCAGCGACTCCGAAGAGGCATCCGCTGCATTGTCTCGACGTAAACGCACCCGGCTCGCCACTCGCGCTAATGGGCGCCCTAAAGCCAAGGCCAAGGCTATTGTAGATTCGGCCAGTTCCTCAGATGAGTCGTTTGTGCCTGGTGCTCCATCGCCAGCGCACAGTGACAGCGGCAAAGATTCGTCCGGACAGTCTGATACCATGGAGGAATCGCCCAAGCACAAACCCAGCGAGGATAGTTCACCAACGATCCTTGGTACCAGTGCAACGGAGTTGGCAGCCAAATTAACGGCAGCTGACACGGCACCAATCAAGGCCAAAGGGAAGAAAGCGACAAAAACGGCGAAAAAAACCAAAGGAGCGAGCTCTGCTGCCCAAAAGGCCCCCGATCCAAGCTACACAACCCCGGACGAGGTTCTGGCTACATTTGCGGAACTGATTACCGATACCGTGCCGTACGCAGCGCTGTGCTATATGTTTGAGCAAGTCGAGGCCACGACCAAGCGCCTCCTCATTCTAGACATGCTGACGCAGTTCTTTTACCGTGTGATCACCCATGCCCCACAAGACCTGCTGCACTGCGTGTACCTCTGCATCAACCGCCTAGCTCCGCAGTACGAAGGGGTTGAATTGGGCGTGGGTGAGTCGCTACTGATCAAGGCAGTGGCCGAGGCCACCGGGCGCAACGCAGCCAAGGTTAAAAGCGATCTGGCCAAGTTGGGTGACATTGGCCTTGTCGCCAAGGAAAGTCGCAGCAACCAGCGAACGGTGACCTTTGCCATGACGGCCAAACCTTCCAGTTCGTCGGTATCGCGCAAGTTGCAGGTCGGGTACGTGTTCAAGACCCTGAAACAAATTGCCACGACCTCGGGCCATGCGTCCATGAAACTCAAAGTCGATCGGATCAAAGGCCTACTCGCTGGGTGCCAAAATAGCGAAGCCAAGTACCTGATGCGATCTCTTGAAGGCAAGTTGCGGATTGGCCTGGCAGAGCAGACAGTACTTGCGGCACTGGCCCATGCCTTTGTGCACCGCCGCCCTGAACCGTTACCGGAAGCTCTCGAGGACCGGGTGCTGGTCTTGCAGGAAGCAGCTGCTACGGTCAAGTCAGTGTACAATGAGTTGCCCAACTACGATAAGATCGTTCCCACGTTGCTCGACCAGGGCCTGGACGAGCTTCCTCAGGTGTGCAAGCTGACCGCGGGGATCCCAGTAAAGCCCATGTTGGCCCATCCGACCAAGGCCATCTCCGAGGTGTTGGACCGCTTTGAAGGGCACACCTTTACGTGCGAGTACAAGTACGACGGCGAGCGTGCGCAGGTAGGTAGCGAGGGTTTTTTTAGTGATAAGCCCAATGATGTTCGTGGTGGTGGGAGTAAGCTTTGCCTTTGGTCCCTTTAATTCGCCACGGTGTTGATGCTCTGTTCATATTGTATATGCCGCCTCTGCGGCGGTTATCGATATACTGGGTTTGGACTATGTAGATTCACCGTTTGGCAACGGGTGAGACCATGATTTTCAGCCGCAATGCCGAGGATATGACCGCCAAGTACCCTGATGTGGTGGATAAGATCAACCGAGCGGTCAAGAGTACTACTCAGTCGTTTATCCTGGACTGCGAAGCGGTAGCGTGGGATCGGGTGCAGGACAAAATCTTGCCGTTTCAGGTGCTGAGCACCCGCAAACGCAAGGATGTTAAGGAGTCCGAGATCACCGTACAGGTTTGCATCTTTGCCTTTGACCTGCTGTTTCTCAACGGGCAGTCGTTGCTGCGCACGCCTTTGGAGGACCGCCAACAGCTCTTGGGCGGCGCGTTTCAGCGCGTTCAGGGTGACTTTGAGTTTGCCAAGGCACTCCGAACCTCCGAGGTGGAGGAGATTCAGACCTTTTTGGACGAGAGCATCCATGACAATTGTGAAGGGTTGATGATCAAGATGTTGGATGGCGATGAAGCGTCGTACGAACCATCCAAACGCTCGCGCAACTGGCTCAAGGTGAAAAAGGACTACATCATGGGGCTGGGCGATTCGCTCGATTTGGTCGTGGTGGGAGCATACTTGGGCCGAGGCAAACGAACGGGTGTGTACGGCGGGTACCTGTTGGCCTGCTATAACCCCGATAACGAACACTATGAGACCATTTGCAAGATTGGTACGGGATTTTCGGAAGCGGACCTGGCCAGCCACCGTGATCTGCTCCAGGAAAACATCATCGCCCAGCCGCGCAGCTACTACGAATTTAGCGACGCGGCCAACAAGCCCGACGTTTGGTTTGACCCCAAGATGGTCTGGGAAGTGAAGGCAGCAGACTTGTCCATCTCGCCGGTGTACAAGGCGGCCGTTGGCCGTGTGGATGCCACCAAGGGTATTTCATTGCGGTTCCCTCGGTTCATCCGGATCCGTGATGACAAGTCGCCCGAAGATGCCACCAACTCGGATCAGGTGGCAGATATGTATCACAGCCAAAAGATCAATGCTATCAAGGCCAACGATGGTAGCGACGATGACTATTAGTGGCAGTAGAGCGCGGATTGATCCGTGTGTTTGATTGCAGGTGTAACGGTTAGACCCTCCAAATGGCCAGCAGAGATGTTCATTTTTTATATAAATACAGTGTACCTATGCTGACTGTCTTGTACCCTCGAGATTGGGTTTAGAAGCCTTGTTTTATTGACGGTTGATGAGGGGGGAGGTCTAACTACTGACAGGCACACCAGCTTGGCAAGCACTGGGTGCACAGCCAATGTCTCCCAGCGTGGGGGTTAGATCTACTCTTCAACCTTGGCCAGGATTTCATTCTCACGCAGCAACAGCAGCTCCTCGTTGTTGAGCTTCACGGTGGCACCGCCAAATTGAGGAAGCACCACCCGATCGCCTTCCTTGAGCTGCAAGGGGATAACGGTCCCTTCCTTGTTTATAAGCCCTTTGCCGACAGCGACGACATTGCCTTCGTTCATGGATTCCTGGCTCTTTTCGGGAATGTACAGACCAGTCTTGGTGCGCTGCTCGGGCTTGATGCGCCGGACCAACACACGATCCAGGAGAGGCACGATCTTGCGGGCCGACGACTACCAACGATAATACCGTATTGCATAGGTGTAGCATACAAGCACGTGTGAAGGTTAGCAGGCAGTGGGCTGGCGAGAGTCCTTTTTTATAGGCATTGTTACATGGGGTGATGGTCGCTTGAAACCCTGCTATGCGCTGCGCAGCGATACTGGCATGCCACCATTTGGCGGTTGATCCGATCGATTGGCGAGGGAGCACCAGCCAAATCACGTCGACCCACCAGCGCAGATCCAAGGCGTGGTCAATGAAAACACACACTCACACACAACTTACCATGGTTGTGTAAGTACGGAGGCGTAATGCGATTTACAAGTGCGATACAACGAGGGGAGAGCGGTGAGGCAGGTAAGCAACGCTTTTGGATAGCAGGGGTTTACTTCAAAACCTGGCAACAGGGCGACCACCGCGGTGGTGGGTTCTCTCGGGGTCTATAAACTGAGGCGAGGGGCTGTGTTTTTTTCGCATCTTGAAGCACGTGTATGCAGTCGAGTTGGTTTCCAGCTTTTGTTAGGCCTTGCCACAGCTGGTAACCCATTTTCGTCTACAGCGCGTTCGATGCACTTCTCCATAGCATTGATGGTGGAGGTGGTGGTGAGGATGTGTGAACACTGCTGGTTTGTTGTGTGAAGCTTGAAGCCTGGCAACTGCGTCTGGAGAAAAAGAGAGAAAGAGAGAAAGAGAAGAGCGTATTCACCAATCAGAGCAGCACCCGCTCGGTGACTGCGGCCGAATCATCTAGAACCTACGATGGCGCGTAGAGGCCACGTCAGTGTCTGTCTGCGATCGAATGTCCTAGAAAAAGCCAAATCTTTGGTATTCATGCCACAGACGCTCAGTCGGTAGCACTCTGAGCCATTATATTCAGGCATGCGCACCACAGCGACTGCCTGACAAAAAACTGATCATGGCCAGATGTGGGCCAACAAGCGCTGTGGCCGTGACGGTGCTTTCTGGGCATATGTGTTTATATTTCGTAGTGGCCTGCCGGCATAAGTGTGATGTCGCTGCTGTGGCAAACAAACACCGGAAAAGACGGTGAGCTCACACCTGATATTCATTTTTTTGGGGGGGGGAAGCAGGTGCAGTTATTGGGTGCGACCACCACGGCAGGTCCAAATGAAAGGCAAAAAAAAACTTGTATATATACGCCCCAGACAGGGCTGACAGTTTTGTCCCCTCACTCACGGATTATACGCGTGAACCTGTCGTTCTCATTTCCCGCTTGCCCCACAGCTGCTTGGTCGCACCCACAACGTCCCTCAAGGCGCTGTGCTTCTCTCCTTTGGTGCCTGTTTGTTTGTAAAATATTCAAAGCGACTCCTTCGTTCTAGCTTTTTTCCTTCGTGCAAACTCTCAACACGGTAAGTAGAGCGTTGCCAGGACCTAGCTTTGGATCCCGCTGATTCTCGGGTACTGATCGGTGGGAGGTGGCCACGCTACGGCCGATCCAGCCTTGATAAAAAATAGTGACCGCTTATTCTACACTTACCCAAGCACCAGGCTTGCCGAGGCCAAGTGGTTGCGTGTGAGTTCCTCCTCCACTTGCAATGCCGCCTATGGGGAATGGGAGAGGGTGGCGATCCACCTGTTACATGCTTTGCTTTGCTTGGCCCGCTGTACGGCAAATGCGCTGTTGGGTGTCTGGGGCCAATCAGCTAACCAATACCTGCTGTGGTTATCTTAGTCTATCTGGGGGTGATTGATGGGTGGCTTAGAAGACCGAGGTATAGCCTATCACCATGTCAGGACTGTTGCGCGCTTCTCGCACATTGACCCCGCTTCGCCGGGCCAACCTGGTGTCGCAAGCCAAGTGGTACTCCTCCCACAAGGAGATCAAGTTTGGCGTGGAAGGTCGCGCCCAGCTGTTGCGCGGGGTGGACATCCTGGCCAATGCCGTGGCCGTTACCCTGGGTCCCCGTGGTCGCAACGTGCTGATCGAACAAGCCTATGGTAGCCCCAAGATCACCAAGGATGGCGTGACGGTGGCCAAGAGCATCACTCTCGAGGACAAGTTTGAGAACCTGGGGGCCAAGTTGGTTCAGGACGTGGCCAACAAGACCAACGAAACTGCTGGCGATGGCACCACCACGGCCACCGTGTTGACCCGTGCCATCTTCACCGAGGGTGTGAAGAACGTGGCTGCTGGATGCAACCCTATGGACCTGCGCCGGGGTGTCCAAGGGGCCGTGGAAAAAGTGGTGGCCACGCTGAAGGAAAAGGCGCGCCCTATCACCACCAGCGAGGAAATCGCTCAGGTTGCCACCATCTCTGCCAATGGTGACCAGACCATCGGCAAGCTGATTGCTCAGGCCATGGAAAAGGTGGGCAAGGAAGGTGTCATCACTTGCAAGGAAGGCAAGACCATTGAAGACGAGCTTGAGGTCACCGAAGGCATGCGCTTTGACCGTGGCTACATCTCGCCCTACTTTATCACCAACACCAAGAACCAAAAGTGCGAATTGGAAAACCCCTTGGTGCTGTTGTCCGAGAAGAAGATTTCGCTGATGCAGGACATCATCCCTGCCTTGGAAGCAGCAGCTACCCAGCGCCGTCCGTTGCTGATTGTGGCCGAAGACATCGATGGCGAAGCCCTGGCTGCCTGCATCGTCAACAAGCTCCGTGGGCAGCTGCAGGTGTGCGCTGTCAAGGCTCCTGGGTTTGGTGACAACCGCAAGTCCATCCTGGGCGACCTGGCCGTATTGACCAACGCCACCGTGTTCTCGGACGAACTCGAGACCAAGCTGGAAAAGGCTACCCTGCAAGACCTGGGCACATCTGGGTCGGTGGTGGTGACCAAGGAGGATACCATCTTCTTGGACAGCCAGAGCAACAAGGAGAATGTGGCCCAGCGCTGCGAGCAGATCCGCGCTGCGATCAACGACACCTCGATCTCGGATTATGAACGCGAGAAGTTGCAGGACCGTTTGGCGAAGCTGTCGGGTGGGGTGGCCGTGATCCGTGTGGGTGGGGTATCGGAAGTGGAAGTAGGCGAAAAGAAGGACCGCATCGTCGATGCGCTCAACGCTACCCGAGCTGCCGTAGAAGAAGGCATCGTGCCGGGCGGTGGTATTGCTTTGCTCAAGGCTAGCCGGTGCCTTGATGACTACAAGGCCGCCAACTTTGACCAGCACCTGGGGGTCAACATTGTCAAGGCTGCCATCCAGCGCCCCTGCCGAACCATTGTCGATAATGCTGGAGGCGAAGGTGCCGTGGTGGTGGGCAAGCTTCTCGAACAGCACGGCGATAACTTCAACTACGGGTTTGACGCCGCGACGGGTGAGTACGGTGACATGATTGAACGCGGTATCCTGGATCCTCTTAAGGTGGTGCGCACCGCGTTGGTCGACTCGTCGGGGGTGGCTTCGCTTTTGACCACCTCGGAGTGCATGATTGTGGACGCTCCGCCAAAGGAATCCGCGGCCCCGGCGGCTGGCGCTGGTGGCATGGGTGGTATGGGCGGTGGTGGCATGTTCTAAACGCGGCGCCCACCACACGCCGCTTGTTCCCTAACACTCGGCTTGCTATCGCCTTGTGAATAGGCACCAAAACAAACGCAGGCGCGCCCAGTTGGCGGCAATCAACTGGCTGCCTGTCTCTATCTGCAGACACAGCAGAGCATGTTGCGACGACCTTTGGGTGTGGTTTCAATCATAAAAGGCTATAGTCAGCTTGGTGGGGGAGTCTCTGTCTCTCTTTTGTCTGCTACTTGTTTGGTTTAGAAAAAACATGGCTATTTGGGCACTGTCATGTTCATTACCACCCAGAAAAAAATAAACGCTTATTAAATTTTCCAACTAGGCCCTTTTATTTTCGATTGTCACCGCATCGAGCGTGCGCAGGAAAAAAGATGCTGTTGTAGATTTTTTACACTGCTTTACGGCGGTTGTAACAAAAGCAAAGAGAAGGATGCCGTCGATGCGGTTACGCTGGCGTTAGAAGCACTTACAAATACAGACATTAGGTTAAACTGCAGCAGTAGCCGTCCAGGCTCTATCGGCTTACTGAGTGTGCAAGGATGTTGGGGTTCATTGTGGAAGTGATACTTGGGTGCTTTAAGAATGCCCCATCGCACGGGCTTCGGATTGGTATTGCAGCCGTTCAATTTCATGGTTGATCGCGCTGACCCATTGCTCCATTTCGGTGCGCGATCGAGCCCGAAAGATAAACATCTTCTCTTTCCAACGGTTAGACGCCTTTAGGTAACTGGGAAACGACTGCAACGCCTGAGCTGCCAGCGAGTGCACCGGCGACGCGGAAGCCAGGGGTTGGTGAGGCGACCGGTTGCACGTTGCAGTTCGCCCTATGGGTTGCAACGGGATGCCTGGGTGACAATCTTGAGCACGCGCAAATTCTGCTACCGTGGTAGCCGGGCGAGGGCAGAGGGGCGAGTGCGATGAGGCACTGAGCGATGACAGGTCTCGGGGGCTAGACGTCGAATGAGACAGATTGGAGAGTAGTGGAGCCACCGATTCGCGAGGCTGGTCTAATCTTTGACCCGAGCCCACCGTGCTCGCGCTGGTTGGGGCCTGGTGTCGTTCGTTAGTAGTTTGCCTGGCATCAGTAGAGCTCCATGGTTGGCTTCTCAGGTGATAGGCTCGCTGAGGCATGGTGGGGCGCTGCTTGGGTTGCCACAAGGAGAACACGCAGTCCTTGATGCCATCCCCGGTTAGTACACCATCAGGGTACAGGCGGCAGGTGCGCCGCGTTTCTTCCGAGGTTGGCACTGCCACGTCGTCCGTGAAACGCGAAAACACAAAGCATCCATCCAGTGGGAACACACGAACGCGGGGGTAGAATCCGTGGCGACGCGAATGTTGTTGTACCAGCTTTTGCCGGGTTTTGACATAATTGCGCGTGACCGCATCCTTGTCCTGGTGGCGCCAGCGTCCATGTGGGCTCGATGCCCACTCAGCTCGCATATTCCACAGGCTAGTGAGTGAGTTGGGGTCCATTTGCTGCGAGCCATTGCCTGGAATTCGGGCCGACTGATACGAGGTGGCGTAAATACCCGACGACCGACCACGACTTCCAAGACTCGCCCCACTGCCTCGTTCGGACGGCTGGTGGCTGGATCGGGTCCGGCCACTGGCTTGGCTGCCAAGCACGTCGCCCGATGCACTGCCGCCGTACGTGATCCGTGACCCGCGTACCAAGTCGGAGGGCTCAGGCACCATAGTTGCTGGCTGTAACGTACCAAAGCTGGCGTGCTGCACCGGTGTGAATTCGATCAAGTAACCGCGGGTCAGCACAAAGTACGCCCGCTTAAGCGTTCCATGGCGGCTCTTTTTGCGGAACAGGTACCCGCACATGGTAATGGTACGGCACCCCAGGGGCCGGCATACATTCCAAATCAAGGGATCGGCATAGGTGCGTGGCTGTTCCCACTCGGGGATATCCGACTCGCAGCCCTGGGCGTCAATGGTGACCCCTAGGTTGAGGCGAGCGCATTCCGCCCGATGGCGAGCGTCGGCCTGGAGCCGATTAACCCAGTAGATCCGCAAGCGCTGCAGACGACGGATCCATTCCAGCATCGTTTCATGCGTTGGAGCCTGCAGTCGAAGGATGGCACCATTGGTCATTTCAATGTCAAACCGAGTCTCGCGCTGCACCACCGCCGGCACCTCAGTAAGCTGTTCCACGCGCTGATGGCTCGACGTGTCATCGGTGACTTGAAACAACTCCTGACGGTGACCAGCGTATGGACCCAGATTGCGCTTGGGTGATCGCCAAAACTTCCATCGGTTGGGCCACAAACGGTGGTCAGAATATGAGTTTACGCCCGATTCCCGAGGGCTCTCTTGTTGAGAATCGAGAGCGCCCTCCCCATGGAAGTAATGGGAGCCCGTGGATGCGTGGCTGCTCACCAACACACCGGGGCCATTGGTCGATCGGTACACGGTGCGAGTGACCACGGGGCGAATGGAACGGATTTGCGCCAGGTCGAAAAACCCATTGGCATAGCGGAGCATCGTGGCCAGGCATGGGTGGGTGCTATAGTGGTACCGGTAAGGGGTGGGTGGAGCGCTCATAGCCACTGAGCGCGCTGATCGCTGGGACCGCTTATCGATAAACGACGCCGAGGACCCATCGGAGCGCGACGAGGCCTTGACTTTGGTGGGGCGGAACAGTCGTACAAATGCCGATCGGCGGGACTGGCGAGAGTCGGGGCGCTGGGTCGGCAACGCTGGGGTCGATGGCTCGTGGTCACGGTTGCGGCGCTGGCGTAATCGGTGGACCGGAGGCATTACAAAGTTGTGGGCATTGATATGGGCATCGTTGGCGTATGGGTTGCCGCGACATGAACGGTAGGCCATTTCAGTTGACATCTGGGACCGTTCCAGGTCGCCAGGACCTCCTAGAGGCCCATCACCGTGACTGGTCAGTAAGGTGGACGAATCCATGGTTGATTCAATGTAGGCCTTGGCGCGAGGCGCTGATACGCACACCAAATGGTTGTCAAAGGTCATGACAAACATCTGCCGGTATCGTCCAAAGTATGTTTTGGAGTTGGGCCGGCGAAGCAGGTAGCCTTCCAGAGGATTGGGTTCGGCCATTTCGGCGCCATCTGGAAGCACCACCGCATCCGGGTAGTGCTGGTATTCCCGCAGCTGCATTTCATGCGTTTGTTCCACAAAATATGTAGACAGAACCGAATGGTCCGCAGCGTTCTCCAGCATGGGCAACGTTTCGGGTGCTGCGGGCAAGGCGGGCTGGAGTAGGGGAGCGACAACAGGCGCATTGGGAAGGTGAATCGGCGTGGCGAGTGGTGTCCGGGCGCCAGGGGTAGACGCGAAGTCAGTTTCCGGGTCCTGTGGGGTCGAGGCAAAATAGTCGCGCAGGTGCGCAATGCGTTGGGACTTGAGGGAAGGGGTTTGGGAATCAGCGCTGCGACGAGGTCGCTGAGTACCGCGGGACCGGTTGCTGGGGCCGGAGGGACTAAGATGCAAGTCGTCATGGACCGACGGAGAGGGAAAATAGTCGGTCCCGTCCTCGGAAGGCCGAAGTGGGCGCTTGGCAGCAGCTTTGCGTGTTGAGTTGATAATAGATGTGCTCTGAGCAAGGTCCATTCTGGGGGTCTTTGGGGGCGGATGGGACACGGTTGCAGCTCGTTGTTTGCGGTAGCCTGGTCGCATTGCGCTTTGGGACCACAGCTCAGGATCTTCATGGCGAGCGCTGTATTGCTCCCGCTGGTAAGTGGGCAGGGCGTTGAGCCGGGTGTTGCGGTCTCGGACAACGCGTTCGCTCCAGGAACTCGAGCTCTCATCGCTGCCATCCCAGTCGAGCTCTTCACCATGTGTTTCCCGTGGGTCATCGTCTGGCAGTTGGGCCAGCCGGTAGCTTTCCAAGAGTAAGCGCCAATCCAAATCATCCCAGCCATCGGTCAGGTTGGAGATACACCAATCGATCCGGTCGAAGCGCTTGTAGCAGATGCCCAGCGTTCGGTGCTGTATCCATTGGATCAAGCGGTCGCGCCACTCTGATTCGACGATCAGCTCAAATGCAGCCATCTTGCGCACATCCCACACGGTGGCGGGACCGGTGACGGCGAATCTGGCCGCAGTGGGTACTGTCAGCGTGCGGTCCAAGCTGTTAGCTGGGCCCAGTTCCTCTGACCCTTCTTCCAAGGCCACCGGCAGCGCGCTAAAGAGCAGGTCCACCTTGACAAACTGAAATGGTGAGAAGCTAAGAGTTGGGCAGGTAAGGTCAATGGAACGTGGGATTGTGGTGACCTGGATAACATGGCAATGCAACACCCGGTACCAGTGCTTGGCTTCGGCAGCGGTAGGAAACCGCAGAATACATGCCTGAATGCAATTAGATGGCGTGCGGTGCCGGCCACGTTTGTAGGTAGGCAGACCGTGGCGCCCTTCGGCGTGCGGCGGGGTGAGGGGCGGGGACACTGGAGGGCTCGAGGTCGAAAATCGACCAGTGGGATTCAGCAGGGATTTGATCAGCGGCTGCTTCGATTTGTCCTTGACCATTGGGGTAAACGGATGGCCAGGGTTTTGAGACACCCCCGTATCCCGTTGGCACTGTTCGAGATGAATATTCATGGATTGGCTTCGCTGGTGCTGGCGATCCATACTGCGGCGTGGGCGTCCGGCCACTTGGTGGGCTCGGTAATAGTGCCGAATTGACCGTCGGTAATGCAGCTGGGACACCTGGTGGCTGTCTTCTTCAAAGTAAGTGATAGCCAGGGTGTTGTCCAGGCTGGAGTACAGGGAGAGGCGGGTGCGTACCCCTAGGTAGATGGTATGTGTTGGGCGCGACGAGGAGCGTCGGTAAAACGTGATCTGCCCAGGCTCGAGCAAGCAAGTATAATGTTGCCACTTTTCAGAAAAAACGCGACATTTGGGGGCCGTGTACTCGTTATAGTGAACTGTAGCCACATCGGGTCGACAGTAGTCGCGACGAAATGCTACCGGAGCCACTCGGGACAGCATCAGGGTGGTGTCCCGGCTCTGCTGTAAAGGCAACTCGATGGTTTCCTGAATCTTGTCTAGGTTTTGCCTCGACTGGTCAAGCTGCATTTGTGGCGCGGGTGGGTTGCGCTTGGGTGGATGCTGGATGTCAGGGTGGGTGGGCGAGAGTGAATGGCTACGAGGGCTTGGATTAGTCTGGTATATTGACACAGCCGGTGGCGATGCAGCCGATTGATCCTGTTGGCGAGGGGAGGTTGATGAGGCTTGTTCGGACAGCGAATCGTACGCAGTATGAAAAGACTCGGTGGCGCTGGTGGTTCCAGTGAGCAGCCCGGATGGTAAGAGCCGCGAATGGTTGCTCTCATGGACCGCTGGTGTCAGTGCACGTGGTAATCGAGGCGTGGTGGGGCGACCAAATGAACGAGGGATCGATGTAAATGATGATTCGAGATCGGGAAGAAATGGGGACATGTCGGTTTGGGAGTTCTCTGCCATGGCTGGTTCGTGCAGTGCGACCATCGACTGTTGAGCAGACGAGTGCAGTGGGTCTGGGTCAACCGGATGGTTCCCGGGTGCATGGTGTTCCCGTGGAGCTAAAGGGGAGTATGCGCGCCACCGTCGCCGCAGGGAAAACGACATCCAATCGGCGGTCAGAGGACCAATAAACACCCGTAGGATGGGGGCCTGGATGGCATCCTGAGCCGAGGTGTGGTGGCATACTGCAGGGTGGACAACCTGGTGGGAGGGTTCGCGCGGCAAATGGAGCTGGGACCGTGAGATCAGCACCTGGTTGATACTTGGAGTGCTTTGGCCAGGGGTGATCCGACGGCTGCGGGCTGCCGCTTGGGACTGACTGGCCCCATGAGCATAGGCGCTTTGGCCCCCACTGCGACCTGTTCGGCCTTTACTAGCGGAGGGATTGGCCCAGGTGTCACGGTGCCTACTAGATAGGTATCCCTGGTTGGGCTTGTCGGTTTGCAGCGAATGCAGGGCTCGGTGAGGCAGCACTTGGTCGGGAAGGATCGATTTGGCCCTCGAAGTGGGGTCCAAAGACACCGCTGCTTGGGTCAAGTCCGTGACCAGCGGGTGGTTTGGGTAACGCGACGGTACATGGATGCTGCCGGTGGCGCGGGATGGAGTAAGGTACGCGTCGTCAAAACCAAACTCGCTAAAGTTATGCGCCATGGATAGCGGTGGCGGGGCCTCAAAGTGCTTCCCGCCGGCTTTCCTAGTGAAAGAAAAAAATGCTGGTGTCTGGGAGGTTGATGTGAAGCAAAGTGCGGCAACCTTTGGGTAGCCTATTAATACCCCATGCGAGCTGTACTTGGGCACCAGCTGGTAATGGACGCAGGTGGTGCAGGGTAAAGCACTATAAAGAGAAAGCCGCTCCCCTTTTTTGTGTGTTCGCCAAACGGTCAAAATGTGAACAGTGTGAAAACGGGTTAGCAGTCGACCGCAGGTTCACCGGCGCTGCGCAGGGCCCGCTGGGAGTGGTGCTGATGCGGCGATGGAGCACGCCAAGTGCCGCTGCAAATTGGCGAATGACCAACCGAAAACGTCACCGACGCGAGAGGAATTGGGAGCGGTGCGCTGGGGTAGCAGCTGCTGAAGCCAAAGCAACGAAGCTGCGCTGTTGTTAGGTGGACCAGAACGACGCCAAATGCGGTCGATAAGAGGAATGACAGGGCGTGGGCTAAAGCCGAGCACCGATTGGCGAATGGTGAATGGGGCGTGAGCCAGCGGCAAACGAGTAGCGCACAGGGCGTTGGTGGGGATAGTAAGAAAACGGCAATAATCATACAGCCTTTTTATCGCAGACAAGCGGGTGGTTGGTCAGCGTCGGAGACCGATAACCAACGGCAAGGGGTGCATATAGCCAGCACCAGGGCGGGGCCATTCACAGCGTGGCGGAGCGAGCTAGACAAGGCTGAAAACACACCAAGGTCCGACAGGAGGTAAAAAAGCGGGATGGCTGGTTAAAGCACATGCAGAAAACAAAATGGCCAACCGTTTGCCGACAATAAAGGCTAGAGCTCTGGTGCACATGCGACCATAGCAGCTCGCGTTGGCAAGGACGGGTGTGGGGCCTTGCGATGGGCTTCCCCAGCCACCTCAGAGTTGCACGCGTTTTTCACACTGCCACTGTCATTTTCCACGCATACCCTCACAGTAGTCGCCCGCCACAGAGGTTGTGTAAATAGCAGTGCGCGCCCAGAGCACCGCTGGTTATGGCCTTCTCCTGTTATCTTTGGTGGCTGATGGCAGTGAGGACACTGGTTGGTTTCAGTACTCGGTTGACCTGGTGGTGCCGACGGTCATAGTAGCGCGTAAAGTCTACGCCGGCAAGTGGGAGGTTTGGATCCTGGCGTCTCGCTGTTGCGTATCACCGTCGTTTACTTTCACAAAGAAAGGTCAGCCTCCACTGCCCATTTATGGCCTTGCACTTTGTCACACGAGATAGGAACCAGTGCCGCTGCGAAGGCACCTTTGGCAGCCTGCACCCCTGCTTAGGCGGTCCAGGGCAGCTCTCCTAACTGAAAAGGGCCGTGGTGACGCCCCCCCATTCTGCTGGGCACAGTCGCCCTGGCCCTGAGGGGTTGGCATCGGCACCGGAAAACAAATAAACCACCAGAGGGCAAGGGAGTGGTACCTATGAACACAGAGTGTGTGTGCCAGGGAGACGGAGTCTTCGGCGGGGGGACTGAGCACCCGGCAGTCAGTTCACTTGGTTATATTAGACGCTAATGGCAGTCCACTGCAAACCGTAGACCAGGGGTTATCATTGCCACTAAGGCTTGCTGGCGAATCAGCTCGACGCATCGCCATGCCCGGCGTAGGGCACGCTAGAGCAGCATACAGCTCTTGTCGCCCACTTTTGCTTGTGTTACAGGCGGGACTGTGGTGGTGCAAACGTCACTTGAAACAACCAATGGGTGGTGTGAACCCAGCCAGACCCACGGATCTTCGCTGCCTAGAGCCAACCCATGGAGCAATATTCCCTTTTACAGCCAAGGTTTGAGCCATCAGTACTGAACAAAGAGAGAAGAGAGACAGTTCTTACGCTTCATCTATAGTGGTCAGAACATTGGGTGATATTCTCCTGCATTGGGGGCGATTAAGTACTAGCAATTAAATAAAGGCTGGGCTCTGCCAGGATCACAGGATAACAGTGGTGCTGCAACGAGTTGGCAAGGGACCAACCGTGGACGTGTCACGCTCATGGTGGTGGATTATAGTTGCCCTGGAGGGCACGAGAACTGCGAAATGCGCTAGGCAATAGATAAACTGGGCAGCTACTGTTATTTTGCATCAGGGTTTTCTCATTTACTAGAACGCAAATACAGATGCCTAAAAACCACCCCCCACTGGTAGTCATGAGTCGGATGCCGATTCCGCTGCAAGCACCAGCCGAGGTCGAATCTGGTGGTGGTAGTCATAGCTGGGCTGAGATGGGGTTGAGTGCACGGTCCCTTGGGCTGAAGCGGCATCACGGCATATGTGCTGACCGCAGGTGCCGTGGTGGTGGGCGGCGCATTGTGGGCACTGGATGAACAGCAAATGGCAGCTGGGGTTGCCGCAATTCGTGTAGACGTCGCACTTGGTTCCGCACTGGTGGCACTGGCCCACTACATCCGACGTGATCCGTTCCCCTCGTCGCTGGTCAAATGTGAAATTCTTGCCCAAAAAGTGCGACGGATGCTGGTGCTTCGCGATATAGTGACCGTAGGCGGTAACACCTCCCTTGAGCTACAGGTAAAAAAATAGATGCGCGGCACATCCCCACAACAGGTAGAGTAGATGGACTGCTATATTAATCAAGTGAAGAGCGGTTATTGGTAGCGGCCGTCCAGTATACCAGGAGTAGCCGGTGTTATACAGGCCTTTATCATACTGGTGGAACGACAAGCCACCCGGCCAATTCACTTACCACTGACACCTGCTTATACCCCTTGGCCTTGAGATAGGCCCCTGCCTTGGTACACCGGATACCACCGGTGCAGTACATGAGTATCTCCTGTGCTGGATCATACTGAGCAGCCACCTGGTCCAACTGCTGCATGGCTGCCTGGAACGTGTCGGCGTCCGATTGAACAGCCCCGCGGAAATAGCCTACTTCAGCTTCGTAGTGGTTACGCATATCAATGACTGGGGGCGACGGCACTGCGGCTAAACTATGGGGTTGGGTCATGCCAGCCTCGAGCTTTGCATGGAACGCCTGGGGGCTAATGTGGTTAGGCCAGTGGCGGTGAATATCCAGGTGCGCCGGGACCAGGATCCCATCTGACACCACCTGGCGTTTGATCTTGACTCGCAAATCGGCAAATGCACAGGCATTGGGCGTCATGCTCTCGTTCCATTCAAACCGAGCAGGATCCGAGTGCAGTAGCCCAAGGTCCCGAAAGAGCTGACCTATTTGCCCTAGTTTGTCATGTGGGCATGATATCTGAGCATTCAATCCTTCAACGGATACGTAGACTCGGCCCTTGACTTGCCAAGCTGCTAACTGTTGGAACAGTGCGTCCCGCTGCTCGCTAACTGTGGTCAGCGATGGGTTGGTTTCAGCAAAAGAGTACACCGACACTGTGGTATACGCCTTCTCAGCCTGATTCCTTTGGCTCAGGTGCCGCGCCCCAGCGCTGCTCAGCACTACCCCGCCGTAAGGTGTCCTAGGACCTCGCGTGGCGCTGGTGCAGGGCCAAGGCCGGTGTTCAAAGAATGGCCGCCGTAGAGAACGTGCATCGGGCCTTTGGAGAGCTATATGGTGAGGTCTAGGCAGCGGTACTTGACACTTGGTTGGGGTAGATCGCCAGCAGGGACCGAGCGTTCGACTTGGCAGGGTTCGAATCATGGTGATAAACCTAAAACCTCGTTAGAGTTCGGACCGGGTTCGTCATGAGCGAAGTGGGCAAGCTGCGGACAAGCGCGCATTCGTACCCAGCAGGAGCCTTTTTTGTTCATTCCATCGCACATGTGGACATCCCCATGCCACAACTCAACCCATGGTTTCGCAAGTCAGTCTCTGGCATCGCCTTTGCGCTGCCGATGAAAAAATGTTACCCGTGGCGGGGTTACTGGGTGGCATGCGTTTCCAGTGCTGGCCACTGCCCGCTAACCTGCCGCTCCGGGAACGGCTGGCTTGCGAAAAAAAAGAACGAACAACAAGACGAAAGGAAAGGCGGGTGGCATGTTTATTTGAATCGGCAGGCGGTGCACAGCGCACTGTACCGCTTTGGTGCTGAGCATAGCATGTAGGGTCGGTACCAGCTAAGCCCTGATCGGCGTGGCTGCCTGGGACTCCCCTTCGGTGGCTGTTTTTGTGTGCTGGGCCTTGATGGCTTCCCATTGGGTCTGCAGCTGGGGCACACGCAAGCGAATGTAGGTATCAAGGACCTCTAGGTAGTCCTTTTGGTGAGGTTGGCGGTACGCTTGCGTGGCTACCCGTTCGAGGATGTCTACCGACGGCAAAGCACCGAGCCGATCCATATGCTGAGTAATTAGATTCATGGTCAAGTCCAGCCGCTCTTTGCGGAGCGTCAAGTCCACCAGGTTTGGGTACACAGCATTAGTATCCTCAGGTAGAAAGTGTTTGGCGGCTTGGGGCAAAATAGCAAATGCGTCCATCAAAAGGTTGTTGTCGGTAAAGGCCTTGATGATGGAAATATACCCCAACCGCTTGACGGGATGTGCCGCACGTAGTTGGTCCCAGGTCTTGATCAGCTCGGACAAGTTACGATTGGCCGAGTGGTACTCCATCACAGCGCAGTACGTTCTTTGGGTCCATACGTGGTCGCTTTGCTGCATGGTGTGAATCAGCGGAGGAACCATGCGCAGCTGGTTTTGGTCAATACATTGGCGCAGCAGCATCGCAAAACAGGTCAGTTGAAGGGTGTGGCCATGGAGGCGGTCAAACAGGTCGTGTAGCAGGGGTATATTGCCAAGCGAATTGAGGATGGTCAGGATCCGCTTCATGTCTGCTGGTTGGGGCTTGGTCGTGCGCTGCCAGTACGCGTCGTACCACGTTGCCACCTCCTTGGGTTGGTTCAGGGTGGCAAACAGGTGAATCGTATCCACCATAAGGCTCGATGGAAAGACCTTGCCCGTTTTTTGGGCCTGGTAAAAGAACATGAGCGCACGTTCGGGCTGACCTGCCACTACACATGCGTTGGTCATTACGCTAAAGGTCTTCATGGTGGGCCAAGTACCACTGCAAGTCATCTGCTCGTAGAGACCAATGGCCTCATCAAGACGGTTGAGGCGTGCATAAGCAGTAATCAAGCTATGCGTAGCGTACCGTTCCCAAGGATGTGGTTGACGGCAAAATGCCTTGGTGAGTTGTTTAACTCTATCCAGTCGGTTAGCGTCCGCATATGCTCGTGCAAACTTTGCCATTAACCGCGGCGTGAGTTGCTCTTGGGGCCATTTGTGTGTAGCATTGATAAGGCTCATGACTTGCGACGGCAGATCGTGGCGATGCAAGACGTCAAACATGGCGCTCACCATATAAACCGGACAGGACTCGGCATGCGTTAGAACCCGGTCGCACAGGTCCTGGGCTTGCGTTAAAAAATCTTGGTTTCCCAGCGCGGTCGCCATCATGGCTATAGGTGGTAGATCCTGCGTTGGAAGGTTGCTATGAATAAGAGAGTACCAGTGCAGCAGTTTGCTGCAGTTTCCCATTCTGGAATAGGCGTACATGAGCTCGGCCACCACATAGTGGTTCGTCCCAAGCCCCGCTTGTACCACATGGTCCTCTACCTCGCGCAGGTGCTTGGCATGCTGCGCTAGGCCACACGATTCGATGATGCAGCGAAAAAGTGCGACACAGACGGGCCATTGATTCAGCTGGATTTGGTGGTAAGCTGCCCAGGCGTCTTCGTACCGTCGCGACAAGGTAAAGGCCTTGATGATGTGCTGAGTGGCCAACGGGCTAGGCACCATCGTACTTTGCTTTAGTTGCGCGTGGAACTGATCCATGCGCTGAAATTCACTCAACTCCGCGCTACAGCGCATCAGCATAGCCAGCGCATACGCATCGTACGGCAGCCCAGTGCGCTGGATGTCAGCAAATGCTTCGGTAGCGCGCTCGAGGTCGTGATGCTTGGCGTAAATTTCAACCAAGATATTGTAGCCCATCACGTCAAACGCAACATTGTGCTTTTGAATGTACTCATGGATCTGCCGAGCACCCATTAGATTCGACGCTTTTCGGTGCGCGTTGAGAAAATTGCGAAGAGTTTTGGCCGAGACAGGCTGGGACCGTTTGGATGCTTCGAGGCAAAGCTCCCAACCAGCGCCCAACTGCCCAAGCTGCAGACAGCCATACGCCACAATATTAAAGTCATGTTCATTGAACAGCGGCGGTGGGGTGGGCGTTACCGCGCGGCCACGTTTTAAGTCGGGCCACACTCGGCAAAAGCTCACGATTTTGGTGGTAACGGATTCAGGAATCTTATACCCAGCGGTTGGGCCATCGGGCCCAGCCACGGGCTCTTCGCAACCAATGGCTTGGTGAAGTAGTTGCTGCAGCAGGACTCGAAAGACAGCTGCGTCGAGTCCAGGAGCCGACGGATCCTCCATCAGGCGCACCGCCAACGCCCAAAGCACATCAAAGTTTTTGGCTTGCCGAATGGCCTCGTGCCATTTCGACGACGGGTGTTGGTTCAATTGAGTATCGCCAGCTGCCTTTTCTTGACGGTACTTTTCTAAAACTGCATGGAGCCGACCTGAGTACGGTTGCGGCTCAGCCGATGGTTGAGCCGTGGCAGCAGTGGGTTTGGTAGTCCAGCGTTGGCCCAAGGCTGGTGGGAAGTGGTTTAGCCGGGCGCGCGCCTGGCCAAGGACCCAGCGCTGGTAAGCCCCAGGCGCCCCAAGTTTGCGCGAAATCGACATGGCAAGCTAACTAAACAAAAAAGGAAGTGACCTAGGAATGCAGTAATTGCTGGCTACAGACATGAATGGCAGCATGGCCTAGATCCCGGTCAGTGCCCGACACGCGCCACCTTTCGGTCGGTCAACCCAATGTTTTTTTACGTGCTAGGTCACGTTGATGCGCTTTGGTTAAAGGGTTTGGTGAATGACAGGTGGTCGGTAAGGGCAGTGTTCGGTCAACTAAACTCAACGTAGGTATTGCCATGTGTGGCGTAGTCTAGCATATAGAGAACCAAGCTGCACCAACAAACTATTCTTTATTAGTGCCGCGGCAACTGTGATTAAAAGAAAGCTTGAGGTAAGCAAACCAGAAAAAAACATTATTTTGACAGTAGGATGCTGCCGAGAAGAACGGGGCGAGAACTCCGTGAACCACTGTTTTCGAGTATCCGCAACATGCCGTTACATGTCATCGTCAGAAGATTCGTCGACAATGGAAGGTATCATTTCACCGTCGTCGTCGTCATCATTACCACCATTGTCGATGGCATATACGGTCTCACTACCTTTGATTGTGCCGGCCTTGGCCTCAGGCATATTGTGAACAGGGTGTGTCTGCGTGGCTGAGTTCAGGGGCATGGTCATGCTAGTGGCATTGCCAGCAGTGGCCGAAACAACTGACTGCAAAGTATAGGAGCTACCTCTAGCAGACAGGTCTGCTGGCGGCAGTGGCTCAGACACTGTTGGCAAAACAGCTGAAGGCGGTTGGGCTGGTTGGCGTGTACGCAGGATCATCGGGGAGGATGATGAGGGCGTTGGTAAGGGTATGGTGGCAGATCGCGTTTCAAGCACCAGCGTAGCGCTATTAGCATTTAACTCCCCAGATTGCAAGTGTTCAGGGCTAGCAATACACATGCTCTCCGATGGATCGCTGGTTTCGTCAACGGCCATGGCTGATGCCAGCGGTGGCGAGGAAATAATTGATCCTCGTGGGGACTGCGATGGTCGCAATGTGTTGTCAACCATCTCTTCGCCTGCTTCTTCGATTTCCAATGGCACTGGAAACAGGGCAGCGGTAGCAGCTGCAAGGTTATCGGCTTGCGCTGCATTAATCGTACGCGGCAGTGCTGGCAGTCGAGGGTGAATCAGGTTGCTGCATGTGATCAAAGCTCGCTGGCAAAACTGGCGCACGGGCAGTGCGGGATTAAAAAGCCCTGCTTGGAACAACTGAAGAGCGTGCGGTAAGATCGACGGTAGTGTGGGTGCCGGCGCTTGAATGGAAGCCAATAAACAGGTGTACAGTTGCAACAAGGCAGCCCGTGGCAGGTCGGAGCTGTTCTCGTCGCTGGGGCATAGTTGGTAATGCAACAGCCGGGTCACCAGCGTCTTGTCGATCAGGACGCGGTAAGCAATTGGAATGGTTTGACCAGATACCAAGAGTAGGCTCTCCAGCGCGCGCAGTGCTGCCTGGGCCAATGCGGACAAGGGCTCCAACTGGTGCAGGGATGTGGATGGCGTTGAGAGATCAGTAGACGTGGTGGGTTCAGTGCGGCGTTTCTTTCCAGGACGCTTGCCGTTGCGCAGTGACGACGCGGGGGCAGATCCCGAAGCCTTGGTCAGAGAGCTGGTGTTATCGCTATTCGTGTGCGTTGGTTGGGTAATCGCTGCAATATCGGGCACAAAATGGCTGTAAAAGGCCTTGGGTAATGCCTGAGCAAAGCCAGGCCCATAGGTGTTGAGGCAGAGATAGGCAAGAGCGTAGGTGGACGCTCGGCTGCTTGCAGGTCCTCGGTGGGCAAGGAGCGTGGTTACCGCACCGCAGAGTGTCTGAAGGTGAGCGAATAGGCCGGTTTTGGTGACCGCAACTAATACCGTCAGCAGCTCCTGGGCCATGCGATGAAATTGCCGGCTAAAGGACCTCGCCAGGCACACTACCGCTTGGTCTTGGTCAGCCCGTGGGGTAAGCTCTGGGCCCAAGTGCGCCAATCGAGTGCCCAAATCCAAGAGCTCTGGCAGTGGGATCAGCACTGGAATGGTCACCTTAAAGGTTAGCAAGTGGGTTAGCGCTTGAAGCAGTGTGTCTGCTTGCCGAACTAGGCGTGGCAAGCTTTGGATGTAATCATCGGGAACCGGGGGCATGTCCAGGAACGTTGCGGTGTACTTGTTGCCATAGGGCTCTTCCACCGCTTCTGCCAGTTGATCCAGCGTGCGATGCAGCGTACCCACCAGCTGCAGGCAGTATGCGTGCCATTTTTCGGCGACGGGGTGAAGTGATGTGGTTTGCTGGGTTGATTTGACCCCGGTAAGGCAGAGCGCTGCTAGGCATCGGCTGGCAGAGGTCACCACCAGGGAACGTGGATCATGGCTCTCCGTGGTCAGGTATGCGAGGCACAGATAAAATGCTTTGTCGGTGCATGGGCGAAACGTGGCAGGAAAGAGGGTCACTGATATGGCCAGGGCTGCCAGTCCTGCCTCAGCGATCTCAGAACCCTCGGTCACTAGTTTGAGCACGGTTTGGTTGAACTTGGGCAGGTACGCCTGGGTGACCTCGCGCTGCAGCACAGGGCGATTGACCGTTCGTTCAAAAATTGCAATGCACGCCTGTATTGCTACCACCACGGTATACTTGCGCTGAGGTTTGTTGAGTAAGGTCGCCAACAGCGCACACCATTTGGCTGCGTACTGACCAAAGGCCTGCGGGTGAATTTGACGAACTGTGCCCAACAGAAGCGATACGCCGCACCACCGAAGCGTCGGGTCTTTGCCCTGCACGAGGCTGGAGAGCCGTGTCAACCATTTGCGCAAAACCGATGCGGGGGTTGTTGCTGACGGGCCGTCGTGCTTGGCGTTTGGGTGTGACAATATGGCTAAGCACTGCGTCTGGTGCAGGGTTTGTAGCACCTGCGGAACGTGTGCATCGAGTTGCTCCTCGTTGTTTAGGTACCAGTTGAGCAACGTGTGAACCAACTCATCGGACGCCGAGTAGCTGAGATCCATCTGTAGATCGGGGGTGGCCATGTTAGGCAAACGCTCGGAAATGGTGTATGCACAGTCAGCCCTGGCACCTGGAGCGATTCCTGTGACGTTGGCCGGACAACGCTAGCAAGTATGCGGTAGCAGCACTATGGAGCAATCCGTCGTAGAGCAGCGCAAAGGGATGCATGGCCGTCAAAGCTCAGATTCTACCTGTTGCTCCCATTGCCAGTACCTTGCCTGACTCGATTTTTTTATTTTACTCTCATTCTCTCTATGCCTGCCTACTCACTTCGCTGCTGCTCTCTTTTTTATTTAAAAAATTTATGATCCTTGGTCCGATGAGTGGGAAAGCAACAATTTCTTCCCATTTTTTACCCAAAGCCAGACGACCGAAAATCTACTTCACGTGATAGTCTCTCCGCACCACTAGTACTTGCTGCCACTGCCCAAACTAAACCAAACCAAAACAACAACAGCAGCTACAGGCGCAACTACTGCCTTATTACCGATGTCAGGGGAGAGGGAAGAGCTGTTGCCGAGAATCAACTAGCATAGAGCAGGGCGCTGGTGTGGTTTACTGTTGACAGGCATCGTAGCCCCGAATAACCAACGATAGAAACGAGCTCCCTCCTCCTCTGTGTTTACACGGACCAACGGTGCACGGCTGTTGCCCAAAGAAAAACAACCCCCAAACCCAGTACGCCCTGGCGCTTGACTCGTCAACGGTTACTCTGCAGCCTTTTCCTGCTTCTGCTATTCTATCGTACCCACAGTTACTTGCTGTATATTAGTCGCCACTGCTCTGGTCACGGTTGGAGTGCTGACGCAGTGCATAGAATCGTTGGAGCCCAACGCAGCTGTTTTGATAAGTGTGCCACCGGCGCCCTACTTCCGCAAGACAAGCCATAGCCCACCATGGTCAACCAAAACTTGCAGCCCAGCCAGCTCTGGAGCGATGCGTCGCTCAATCCGGGCACCCCGTTCACGCCCATGACGCCAGGGTCCATGATGACGCCCATGCCCTACACGGCCACGCCTGGTTCGTCGGGCGCGTTGCCCAGCGAACCGGGGGTTTTACTAAGCCAAAGCGACACGCTCAGTACGGACCCCACTGGAGCCATCAAGCGCCCCCAGCGCAAGGCGCCTGTGGACCCCAAGTCCATACCCAAAGTGATTGACATCAATGCCGAGGACGCTCGCCAGCGCTTTGAGGACTTTTTAGAGCAGTTTACGGTGGACGTGCCCGTCATTACCACGGCTCCCGTTCCCGCAGATCAGGTGCACAAGCCGTATCTGGTCCAGCTGCATCAGATGAAGCAGGATGAGACGCACACGCTTGTGGTCGATTTCAACCACCTACTGAGCGCCAACGAGGATTTGGCCAAGGCCCTGGCTGATCAATACTACCGGTTCGCTCCCTTTTTGCAAAAGGGCGTGCAGAACCTCGTGCGCAAGCATGTTCCCAGTTACGCGCTAATGGCTCAATCCTCGTCCACCCTGAGTTACGCGGCGAGTACCGGCAGCACCACGGGCAGCCAGGCAGGCACTGGACCAAGATCGCTGCCCACTGGAGCAGCAATGGCTTCTTCCTCGTCCGCAATTGTCAGCGGTTCCGCACAGCTGCGCACGTTTGCCGTGGCCATGACCAATTTGCCGTCGGTGGCGCGAATTCGTGAGCTGCGCACCGACAAGATTGGCCAGCTATCCAGCATCAGCGGCACGGTGACCCGAACCAGTGAAGTGCGTCCAGAGCTAGTGTTTGGCACGTTTCAGTGCACCGAATGTGGAACGCTTGCCTTTCACGTCGAGCAACAGTTCAAGTACTGCGAACCCAGTTTGTGTCAGAACCCTGTATGCCAAAATCGCAGCGGTTGGGAGCTACACTTGGAGTCTTCGGTGTTTGTGGACTGGCAGCGGGTGCGAATCCAGGAAAATGCCAACGAAATCCCGCCCGGCAGCATGCCTCGCACGCTCGACGTTATCCTGCGTGGCGATTTGGTCGAAATGGCCAAAGCCGGGGACAAGATGGTGTTCACTGGGTCCCTTATTGTTGTGCCTGATGTAAGCCAAATCAATGCCCCTGGCAACAAGGCCGAATCCCAGCGTGATGTTGGGGATCAGCGTCGCACTCGGCAAGGCTACGGGGACGATGGGATCACTGGGCTCAAATCGCTGGGTGTGCGTGACTTGACCTACAAATTGGCGTTTTTGGCCTGCCATGTGCGCCGCGCTGATGGTCGCACTGGTCATGGTGGGTCGAGCTCTGTGGCCACGTCTGCTAGCAATTTGTGGATGGAAGGCACCGATGGCGCCGACGACGAGGAGGACCAGGCGACGCTGCTGAGCCGATTCACTCAGGAAGAAATGGACGATTTGCGGCAGATGAAGGAGCAGCAGGGGTCCATTTATGACAAATTGGTCCAGAGCTTGGCACCCACTATCTTTGGCAACCACGAGGTGAAAAAGGGTGTGTTACTTCAACTGATGGGCGGGGTGCACAAAGAAACACCCGAGGGCATCGGCTTGCGTGGGGATATCAACGTGTGCATCGTGGGTGATCCCAGTATGAGCAAGTCGCAATTCCTCAAGTACGTGTGCAACCTGGTGCCGCGCGCCGTGTTCACGTCGGGCAAGGCGTCCAGTGCCGCCGGGTTAACGGCATCGGTTGTCAAGGACGAAGAAACGGGTGAATTCACGATTGAAGCCGGGGCCTTGATGCTGGCCGACAACGGTATCTGCTGCATTGACGAGTTTGATAAGATGGATATCACTGACCAGGTGGCTATCCACGAAGCTATGGAGCAGCAGACCATTTCGATTGCCAAGGCGGGAATTCATGCCACCCTCAATGCACGGACGTCCATCCTCGCAGCGGCCAATCCCATCGCTGGTCGCTACAACAAGCGACTGACGCTGAAGCAGAATATTGCTATGACCGCTCCCATCATGTCCCGTTTTGATCTGTTCTTTGTTATGGTCGACGAGGGCAACGAAACTTCGGACTACAACTTGGCCCGCTACATTTGCAACGTGCACATGCGCAAGGATCAAGCCATCAACCCCGAGTTCTCGACCGCTCAAATTCAGCGCTATATCCGCTACGCTCGCACCATCAAGCCCAAGGTAGGAAATCGAACCAAGGCACTCTTGACTGCAGCTCCTTTCCTGCCATGGTATCATGGCCAAGCTGAAGAGATGCCTGCTGCACTGGGCCGCCATAGGTCCATGGGCGAATAAGCATTACCGTCTCACTTTGGCCTGTAAAATTTTTGTGCGTATTGCTGTGTGCCTGGAATGGGTGATGTTAGTTGACGCCTGAATCCAGCAAGTTATTGTGGGAGCAGTACCGTAACCTGCGCCAGGACGATGCGCAGGGCGTGGGCAAGGCCTCCTTCCGCATCACGGTTCGGCAGCTGGAAAGCTTGATCCGTCTATCGGAAGCACTGGCCCGCGTCCACTGCAGCGAAGAGATCATACCAGCACATGTTCGCGAAGCGGTGCGCCTATTGCGCAGCTCCATCTTGCCGCTGGAGATGGACGATGTCGAATACAGTGAAGACATGTTTGCCGACACTGCCAAAGACAGCCAAGCCACGGGCCCGATCAAGGCAGGCGATGTGCTGGCAGATAATACCGCGGGTAGTCAAGGAATGGCAAGCACCCCGACGACAGGGGATGCCGCAAACGACGGGGCCGCCACGAGCACCCAGACTTCGACCAGCAGCCGTAAGCTGAAGATTAAACGAGAGTCGTTCGAAAAGATTCGCAATCTGGTGACGGCCAAGCTCAAGGCGCTCGAGGAAGCAGGCGAAGAAGGCATGCGCCGTTCGCAGCTGATTGAGTGGTACCTGGAGCAGCAGGAAGATAGCCTGGAGTCTGAGGAGCAGTTCTACCAGGAACAAAAGCTGATCAAGACGGTGCTGAGCTATCTAATCAAAGTGGTAAGTGCAGCCGTGGCTACTCAAACAGGCCAGCGCTGTCCATAGGTCATTGCATTTAGATTATCGAGTGGAGAGCGCCTAAACCAGGATTTTGACCAATGTCCATTTTGGGCCTTTATTTGGGTGTGTGTTCGGTTGTATAATTTTTTGGATGCGACGAACGTTAGGAAAACGTGCTGTTGGCCATTCGCCAAGACAAGTGGTTGTCCCAGTCGACGACTGCTGAGGACGCTGTATCGGTGTCTGCTACTGCAACGAGCAGCAGTACCGATGTGGACGACCCAGTGCTGATGGTGCACCCAAACTTTGCTATGGGCTTCGATTTGTGATTGCCCTTTTATGGGCCCCCAAGGCAGCTGATTGCGGTTCCTGTCTTGCTCTTTATTGATGTGCACAAGGCCTCTTCGCTACCCAACTACTTTTTTTTCAATCTGCTGCACTGTAGATCGACCCGCTGGCCACTATGCGAGTGGTGAGGATGAAAGGGTCAAGGTGTTTAGTGTCTGAAGGGCTTTGGGTGCCATGTGGGCGCTAATTATTACCAATATTGCGTCTGTGATCCTGGCGCGTTACAAGCAGATGCCTCTTAAACTGTGATCTTACGCAATGTATCATGAATAGCCAGACGACTAGAAATATCGACCGTTATTTTAATTCGCTGTTCAATTATATAAACCTCTTAATATCTCTATTTTCCCTCCTGTACATCCCTAATGATTAGCGTAAATAGCAAATTCTCATCGAACCACTAGGCTGTTATCGGTGGGCTTTGCTTCCTTGTCGCTCAATCCACTGGTACAGTTTTTTTCTGGCTCCCTTTCTCTCTATCTCTAGTACCAACGAACGACCTAAACCGCCTTAAACGACCAGTGTCTTGTAGTGTGTGTGTGTTTTTGCTTTAGTCGGCTGGCGGTAGAACGTGCCAGCGACGTGGTGTGGTGAATGCAGATCTTATTTGCACTATTGTGGTTGTTGACAACCATTACGCCTCTGGGTCGCATCAAAGTCATGGTTGGTCCCCGCGCACTGTTTGCCACAGCATGGCACTCCAAGGCCCAGCTGATGAAGCTAATGCAGGTCAAAGATCCTGCCCAGCGCGCAATTCGACCCGTCCTCTCGGCCACCGGCACCAACCCGTACCAGGCGCTGCCCGCAGAGAATGGCGGGGAAGATGCGCTCTTTCACACCCAGCATGCAGCTTCGGGGCAGTTTGCCTTTGGCTTGGCCGACGGCGTGGGCGGCTGGACCCGGGAAGGTGTGGATCCAGCGGTATTTTCCAAACGGCTGTTGGGCAACATTTACAACCATGTCGCAGAAGTCAAGCTGGAGCCCAATGCTACGCTGGCACCGGTGAGCCTTTTGGAGCACTCGTACGACCGTATCAATCGCGAGCGCAACCCTCGATTGGGGAGCAGCACAGCCTTGGTAGGCGTGCTCGAACCCACCAACAGCACGCTCACTATGGCCCAATTGGGCGACTCCACTTACACGATATTCCGCAACCGCACCGAGGTCCATTTCCATGCCGACGAGCAGACTCATGGGTTCAACATGCCCTACCAGCTCACGGCGAGCCCGGATCAGTTTGAAAACTCGGGCAACTTTCTTGATTATCCCAAAGACGCACGCGTCAACGAGTTTACCCTCCGTCCCGATGACATTGTGGTGCTGGGCACCGACGGCGTTTTTGACAACCTATTTCTAGAGGATGTCACCACTGTTTTAAAGGACGCATTGGATGAACGACGGGTCTCGGCCCTGGTGGCCAAGGCCCAGGACGCGCAGCAACCGCTGACATCCGACACTGTGGCCGAAATCCAACAATCGTGCCTCTCCCAGGCGGCCCAAGCCATCACCAGCTTAGCCGTCCTGTACTCGGTGCGCCCTGACTACCAGTCACCCTTTGCCAAGCGATCGCTCAACTCTACCATGCATTTCAACGGTGGCAAGGTCGATGACACCACCGTAATGTTACTATGGTGGAAACCGCAGCTGTTGATTAATGGGCCCCTGAAAGCTAAGCTGTGATATTTTTATCGCCAATGCCTATTAGACATGGCTTGGCAGGGTAAAGCTCCATGGCAAACTAGTTAACTTATGCCAAGAAAAAATGTTCAATCACTGGAAGCATAGAGCGACGCGTGTAAAATGTCCATGCTAAGCTTGACTATTTAGAGTGAATAAATCAAGGTGCGCTAGAAACCAAGTTCATTGCACTGTGAAGTATCACCATCGCGTAGGCAAGTAGGGTACGTCCTCTGAACGCACTGGTTAAACTAATAAAGTAATTCATGCTATACACTTCTTATCTCTTTCACAAATACTTATTTTTCTTTTCCTTCACTCCTTGTATTACGCCTGACTGTGGTCCGCTGATATGAATGAATCACACAGAAAACGACCAGAAGCCCATTACATACCCATTCCATCGGAATTAACCAACAAATCTAGCATTACGGGCAAGGCTAAGTCATTGAATGGAATCCCAGCACATTACTGCTGAGAATAGTGGATGGACTGAATGGACCAGATATTGAGAGGCAATGGATCGCTTATTGCTCAATCAGGAGACTAGAGTTTTTAGGAGAAAAAAAACAGGGATGCAAATGAACATACCGCCACGATCCCATGGAATGTTACGGGCTATGGCTAGTATGAACTTTACGTTCATTAGTTACTCAGGGTTAATTACATTTTTCCAATCTAGGAGATAGGATGGAATGCTGGGTGACACTAAACGCGCCATTGGAACAGGGTTGGTCGTTGATACTGGCCAACTACTTAAATTGACGTGCAAGACCGGCTAGGTTGGAGGCGTTCGGGAAACGCTTTAAACCAATTGATAATTTTTGGTAAATTACACTATTTGACGTACGTACATTTAGGTAAAAAAGGGCCAAAGCCTGTGCTATTGCCACGATCTTGACCGCTTGCTATTCCGTTTAACCAATCCCAGCATGGTTAAACTTACCACCAACCTGACTGATAGTAACGACCTTACTGTGCGGGGACGCTCAAAACCCGCCAGGCCACACATCAGAGCTAGCGGTGGAACGAAACGTCGGGGTCCCTACGTGCTGACCTACCTGAAACATAAATTGGGGCTAAGCACTGCAGCTTTCAATACCAGCAGCTCACTCAAGGATAGCATCTCGTGGCCCACGTGCTCCAGCGCTTTATTTAACCATGCGGTAACGGACGCACCAAGCCTCTGGCCTAGCTTACCATATCCTGAACGTCCAATGGCACCATTGCCCAAGCGATTTATCAAGCCAAAGCCCACAACGACGTCAGCCAAACCACCAAACTCCAACGACCTGGTTGACGCCGTCCATGCTCGCGTGATCCAAACCATCGAACAGTATGGCGACGATGCCTTTTCCGAGTCTAGCACCCAATACTACCATTTGATGATGGTCCTGCAAACCCTACAAATGGCTAACGCCAATGGCTGGTGTCATCCGGTGCATCGCGTTTACCGCCACAAAATCCACATGGCACAGAATTACCGGCAAGTCAATCATGACTTTCTCAAACCTCGCGCTCAGTCACGGCCATTGCATGTGGTCACGTAAAAAAGCATATATGACCAGCGCCTTGGTAAGCGCCGTATAGTAATTTAGAATTTGCCTGCCGTTGACTCTCCCAATCGCACTTTAACGCCAGTGTTTGGCGATTTATCTCGCTGATTATAAGAGTTGATTAACTAATGCTATGACCGGGGCTTCTAACCCTGTAGATCTAATGGTAATGTTATATGACCAGCAAAATAATAATGATCGTTGTGTTTTAATTTCAATTAAAAAGGCGCGAAAATAGCGCCCAGTAACTGCGAATTTCACGTTTACGACATCAAAATAAATATACAATTAAACACATCACTCTGGGAGACCACCAAATATTTTCTCTTAAATAGCTCGATAGAACAAGCGTCGACTAACTAGTACAGGTCGCCCTGATAAAAGTGCTTGGCCACAATGGTGATGATAATATTAATAGGAGCGAGGGCGGGGTCGTGGCAGTCCGTCTGTATATACACAAACACACATCCGTGGCCAGGCACATTGAGGTTGGTTTAAACCAGCCACCAGCTAGAAGGTCTAGTTTAAACATACGATAGCTGTCCATCCAACCACCACAAGTGTACGCCATGAGCAGCGACCGCTGCTATGCGCATTACTTACCAGCCGAGCACGAAGGTTGGCCAGCGCACGGCATAGTTCCCGCAGCACGAACTGATCCCCGGCAGTGAGCAGCGGATCAAGCCGTAGGAGGAGCGCGAATAGCCACCGGCACTAGACGGTAGCCACCACAGAATGCAGAGTTATTGGCAGCCATGCATCGCTATGGCATGGTTAACGCCACAGATAAGCTGGGAGTGCCAAACCCGACTGCAAAGCATAGTAGAAAAAGAGTTTTAGCCCACAACAAGGGCGCGCCGCTCGACAAAGATGCCCAATGCGATTGGTGCCGGGTCTTACCTCTTGCGGTCGTAGCCGTCTTTGGACCAACCACTGCGTGTGCATCTGCAGCAGCCCAACGACTTGGCACTGGTCCAGTGGAGCAGTCAAGGGTATGCACTGGAAGCGCCATAGCGAGTGAGTAAGCTGTAATTAAATGCGCTGAGCAAGCCGCTGCTCGTTAAGCGCAATAGGGCTTATGGGCATTCTCACATCTGTTGCCTAACAACCACGGCGT
>JANBQA010000039.1:0-38694 GCA_027576955.1 Dimargaris xerosporica
ATTAGCAGAGTACAAGGTAGAATCCGCCACAGTCTTGAGGCTGCAGGAATCGGTGCGCGAGGCGCAGCGGATGGCGGCGCTTCATCTCAAGGAGGACCGGGATCCTAGCCGCAGTGACGTGGCCGACCAAAAGAAGCTGATGATGCTCAACAAGGTCGCTCGTAAGCTAAGCCGGAAATCTAAGCAAACTGCCCCAGCTTAAGATGGCGTGATTTGGTCCGCGAGTTTTATTTGCAGTGATATTTTTTGTTTTTCAGACTTATCATTGCCTGGATGGCAGCTGTTTAGCAGCTCACCATTCATCCTAGCAGGCACCCGATAAACGGATTCCTGCTTATTGACTTGGCTCCTTGATTTTGCGTTTCGATGCTGCCCAATATACTCTAAAGTACAGACACACATGATGCCATAAAAGGCAACAACACAACACCAAAGGCCAGCGATACAAACGATGGCCAATGAGGAAAAAGACGGGCTTCACGTGGCAGCGTGCGTTCCACTGAGTTGGGAATGGTGCCGAGGAGACGTGCTGGTATGCAGTAGCTCTCGGATACACATGGTTGCGTACTGGCTGGACCGCAGGGTAAATCCTAACTGAAGAGCCCGAAATGGTCCTTCGGTTGCCTCCTTTATCGGGGTGTACGAGTCAGCAGTTCGATCGAGGTCAGTGGCAATAAGCGGCTGGTTGGCATCCGAGTAGTGCAACCACTTGAAGTCAACCATTTCTGGGCAACCTAACACCTTGCGGTAGGAACCTGGTAATGAATAGGCCTTGACGTTGCGTTCCATGCTCTGCGGGTCCAAACCGTCGTGGGCCATAAAGTCCTGGATAAACTGACCCACGCTGTTGGTGGGGTAGGTCACGTCAAACCCAGGAAGCGGAAGGACCAAGTCGTTTAGTGTGAACCCGTCGTCAGCCATGGTGTCAGGGTCGTAAACTTTGACGTGCATGTCCTTACTGGCCTGGTACGCCGACGAGGAGCTGGCATCCAAAACGCCATTGGCCTGCAGCGGTGCTTCGGGCTTCTTGGAAACCAACACCAGGTCACCCGCAACCAGGCTATCTATGCCGTACGTGTCCAGGCGATGGTTGACGGCGTTATTCCACACGTACGACTGGTACGCATGGAGGTACATGGTTTTGAGATGATGGGGAATCATGCGCAGAGCGCCAGCAAAGTCATTTTGGTTGGTGCCCTTGGCCAAGTGGCCCAAGATTTGCCGTTCGGCGTGGCAAAACGTGGGAAACAGGGCCTGAGCCTTGGCCGCATCGTTCGTTTCCTGCCATGTTTTGCGAGCCTGGTGAACATCGGCCCGATCACCTGGACGCGGCAGCAGCAACAAATCAACTGCTTGCTTCCAGTCGCTTTTCAGCAGTGCAATGCCAATTTGGTGGGTCTTGACCGAGTTGGACCCAAACCGCTGGAGCCCAAAGTAATTGAGAAACCCGTGCTGGGTCCACTTCTGGACCATACGTTCGACGCTGACTTGATCAGCAGTGATATCCCGCAGCGTGATAATGAACCGGTTGCCGTACAGCTTTCCTAGCTTCAGGGGCTGTTCTTGGTACACAAAGTCCCCGATCCGTGCCCCGCGTAACCGAGAGTTGAGCTGCGCCAAGCGGTAGGGACTGACGCCCTGGCAGGTCACGCGTTGGGTAGTTACACCGCGTCGGTCCTTGGTTCCGGCGTATGCAAAGCTGCGGGCGTTGGTTCGAACCATTTTGGCCAGCAGTTGGATGCAGTCCATGGTGTCGCGGTTCTCCTTGCACAGAGTAAATGCGCAGACTTTGCCCTGACCTGGCACCTTGGCCAGACGACCAGAGAAGGCAGACCCATTCGAGCGGGTGTCATCGCGCTGAGACGAGTCATCTCGGCGCCGAGCCACACCACCACAACGATTATCCGTGCCTTTGCCGCGTCGGATAGCGACTTGGCCATCTATGGTGGTGCTGCTCAGGACCCGGTGAAAATGCGTCTTGATGGCCTGGTGCAGTGCGGTGCGCGTTGTCTTGTCCATCTCCTTGGTTACTCGCACTTCGTCTTGCTTGCCATCAGTGGCCGACTTGGTGAGTAACGCCAGCAGCTGGGACTGTTCGTCGGCAGACAACCAGGCGGATAGACCGGCAACCTTGGCATCGTCGGTGGATGGCTCCAGGGTCTTTTCCTGGCCTTCAGCAGGGATCGTGGCGGTGGCAGTAACTGCGTCAAGTGGAGGCGACATGGGTGCATCGTTGGTGGCCGTGGTAGGCGATGACGCCGCGGGTTCAGTCGGTGGTGCAGGCTCGGCACGTTTGGCCGCAGTTTCCGCACCATTGTCCTTGGTTGTCGAGTCAGGGTGAGGAGGGATACCCACCTGCTGCAACACCACCACCTGGTTGTCCAGCGATACCTCTTGCACGACAAAGTCACTGTACAGGTGCTTCAAAATCGCTGAGAATCCGGTGATCGCTGGTGAGCGGTACCGCACAATGCCCACCTCGGCCTCGTAATTGACAGCATTTGAATCATTGGCTGTCTCCGTGGGCGCAGTATCCAAGTTTTCGGGTGTGGTCGTCGCATCGGCCTCAGTCTCGGGCGTCTGCTTGAGGCGCTTGGCCGCATTGTCAGCCGTGCTCTCGTCGTCCGGGTGAGCCCGACTCTGTTTAATCGACATGGTATGGCAAGAAAATGGGGCAGTGAATTAAACTAGACTGACAAGGGAATTTAAATAGCTAGCACTGAACGAAATAGTGTTGGTGTATGGTCAACGCACGAAAAATGAACTGCCGAAGTGGCGTAACGTTATCTACTCTCTGTGGGTTGATGAGGTTTAGCAATCCAGAGAAAAAAGTTTTTTTGCTGGCCGCCTGACGAAGCAAAATCACGCAGTTGGTTTATTGCTTCAAGAAATCCATGCATTTATGTTTGCCAGATGCTATGGTGCAGAGTGGAGGTGTATCGCCAGAAACAAAGTGCCTAGTGCAACACACTGATTGTTCAACCCATGCTGAAATAAACCAGAAAAAAAGTACTATGTAAAGCACTGATGTGAGGCCAACATCGCCAGGAGCGTGGTAGCCCAATATGACGCCAACCAGCACCCCAGGAGCATGCTCGGCGGTAGGCAGAGCGGGCTACCATTACTTCTTCTCGTCCTTCTTTTTATCCTCCTGGTTGTTCTGGCCGTTGGAAGATGAGTTCGGTGCTGTCGTGGCCGCGTGTTTGTCGCCGTTTTTCTCTTTTTTGCCCTTGCTACCCTTGGCGAGATTTTTAACCTTGTTCTTTCCCCTTGAAGCAAGTCTGGCGATCGCTCTAATCAAACCCCCGAAGAATCGGCGCTGCAGAATTTCCTGGGACTCGGGTGCCGGAGCAGCTTGGACCGCGCATATCGCCAGCGCAACGATCAAAACTAGAAACAAGGCGTACACGCGCATGGTGATGGCAAAAATTGACCGACTGGAGGCCGAGGAAGAGCGGGAGATTGGGGTGTGCACAATGAAAAATAACCGAGGTGCTAAAAACTTCGGTAGAGTGCGTGACTAGGCTGCTGTGGATAAAAGTAGACGCTGGTGATGGGATGGGATGCTAGTGATAATGAATACTTTGAAAGGGGATCAGTCATGCTCCTATTTATACCGTCAACCAGAGCCAGCCTGGTGCCTTGGCAGCGTTCTTTCTTTTACAAACTTATCACGCAATGTCATCGAGCCTAATCACTGTCAACGGTCAAAGAGGCCTGATTCACTGCACGTAGCAGACTAGTCGCTGGGCTAGTCTTGGTGCCCAGCCAGCAATGAGGAATACAACGGCATGGGGTATTGGCAAATGGTTCAGCCGATGGCAATAATTGAACCTATAATGTATTGTGGTCGGCCAGAATCCGCCTACACTGGTGTATACTGGGACCAAAGCGGTTAGTGTAGGTGAGAGCTGGTTGAAGCAATGCTTGGTCGTTTGAACTGGGTCCCAGATGTAACCAAGTTAAAATAGAGTCCAAGGTGCGCCGGCAACAATGTTTTCGCATACCCTGGGCACCCGTATTCGCTGAACCGAGCAGTTTGCTTCAGGGCTGGCCACCCTGCACGCGCCCGGGTCGTGGGCCAAGAGAGGGATATGATCCAGCTTATTGGTCAGCGGTTCTCTGGTGAACATAACGGTTTGCGAACCGTGTGTAAAAGGAAAAAGCATACTGTGCCTTAGGGTGCAATCGGCGCAAGACCTATTGGCTGCTTAAACGTAAATATTGTCATTCGTGCTGTTTGCTTTATTGCTTGTTCGTAATTGATACCGAACACACCGTGGATCGGGCCAGAGCTTGGTCTGTGCGTGAGGTGTGTTCACTGTTACTGTCCTAGCTACACCAGGCCACCTGCGTTTCCGTAGCCAAGGCTTTGTTGTTGGTAAATGCTGTGCATTGAGCCAGCTACGCCAGGGATGCTGAGAAATCGTCGCCAGCTCCAAGTTGCGCAGCGCATCAAGTTCGCCACAGGCACGGTCACGGGACTGATCCGAAAGAACCCGCTGATAGCAGCAGTTTGCGGTCAGTTGGTGCAGCTGGGCTCAGCTCGAGCAGTATTGAGCAACTGGCGCATTGGCATTGAAAATTCACAACTTTTTTCGCAAAGACTGGCAGGGCCGAGGCTGCATTATCGCATTTAAGCCGTAAACACTCTTTTTTATCTACTCTATAGACTCGACCTTTTCCTGGTCCCCACACACACACACATCCATTCCAACTATGGTGCTCTGTGGAGAGCTGACGAAGCTGCATTTCCAGGATGCCGGTAAGTACCTCGTGCCAGCCACCTGCCATTAGCCGAATCCACCCTGCTACTGTTTAAAAGGCAACCATCTTGCGCCTTGCCAACAACGCAACACTCCCCGCTAAAATTGACCAAGGCCCAGTACTATGTATTACCCCATACCTGCTATCCTGTGCAGAATCCCCGGTCCAGCGACGGTCGATTCTTCAGCTGTTCGAGTCTAAGCCTTCAGTCAACGTGTGTGCGCCCATGGTTCGGTACTCCAAATTGCCCTTTCGTGAACTTGTTCGGCAGTAAGTGATCCTTAGCCCTTTTGCGGCCCTCGTTTCCCCGATAGACCATTTTTTAGCCCAGAGAATCCCTGGCCGCACTGGTGTGCTTGAGCACCGTTAGGTTATTGACCGATTGTTGATGGACCAGCATCTATTAGTAACGTCCTGCTCTAACCATGACAAGTGCTGTTTTTTTTTCGTCACTTGATGCCCTATCGTATTCTCCACACATCAGTTACAACGTGGATATCGTTTACACACCCATGATTCTCGCCGATGTCTTTCGCCGCTCCAATTACTCCCGAGAGTGCGAGTTTACCACACACGCAGGTGAATCACCCCTGGTTGTCCAGTTCGCGGCCAACGATAGCGCGCATTTGGCTGATGCCGCAGAGCTTGTAGCCCCCTGGGTCGACGGCATCGATATCAATTGTGGGTGCCCGCAGCGATGGGCGTACGCCGAGCAGATTGGTTCTTATCTCATGGAGAAGCCCGAATGGGTGCGGGATATGGTCAGAACTTGCAAGGCCCGAGTGAACAAGCCCTGCGCTGTTAAAATTCGTGTCCATAAGGATCTCAGGTATGTTCGTTATACCCAACCTCTTTTTACGGATTACCCGCATTATATTTTGTAAACTCACTGGGCTACTTGCAGTATTTTTTTGGCTCTAATCATACTTTTTGCTGACGGGATTTGCCGGGTCTGCCACGCGCCAATGGTATGCTATTATTATTATTCCCGTACTTGTTGATCATAACACTGCAGGCAGACCCACGAGTTTATTAAGCGTGCCGAAGCGGTAGGCGTTGACTGGATTACAGTGCATGGGCGGACACGGCACCAAAAGTCCACTGAGCCTGTTGACCTGGACGCCATCAAGTTTTGCCGTCAGGTGGCCACCGTTCCCATGGTTGGCAATGGTGATATTTTTACGACCCAGGATGCCCAAGACATGGTGGCCAAAACTGGGGTTCAAGGTAACTAGCGCCACCACGGTGAACATTGCTGCTTAGAGGCCCAATAATTTGATTATTATTGCTTTAACTCAAATGCGTGATATCAAATAGTATTTGCGCGGCGCTGTCACCATCCTTTGGCCATGCTCTGTGCATCACACCTTTCGTACCAACTGACGGTTTCGGGTGCTTCAATGGCTGTGGTTATCGCTTCAACTTACATGTCGGCATAGGCGTGATGGCTGCTCGCGGGTTGCTGCAAAATCCCGCCTTATTTAGCGGTTTTGAGCATCCACCACTCGAGTGCATCCAGGTAGGTGGTCCTGTAAATTGACTTTACGGTGTTTTTTATTGCGCTGTGCAGGCAATCAAAGCTGATTATGGAGTCTATCTGAATCAGGTAAAAAAACTATTCGAGGTATGCAAAGTGCCTAAGCCAGCATATATGCGAACAGTTGGCTAACGGCCACGACATGCCCAACAATCGCATATACACCGATGCTATACCTACTGTGGCAATGCTGTTTAGACGTATGTGGATCTGGCCATGGGGCTGGGCTCCAACACCCACCTGTTCCATCACCACCTAATGTTTATGCTGGAGTCCATTATGAACCACTCAGGTACATATCTTGGACTGTCACCGCCATTTTTGACTGTTTTTGCTAACAGTGTTTGCAATGTCATCGTAGCTCAGACCACTCGAATGCCTCTTTGACCAACCCACTCATCGCCTGATTGGTGACATTCTGTTTTTTTCTGGGCTTGGACGACGGTGATTAGAACGAAAGACGTTTAATGTGTTGAATTCGACCTCGGCCATTCTAGCATATCTTCGCCAGCACTACGGCATCCGTCCAACTTCGGATCTTTCGCTCTTACCACCGCGTGGCCCCATTTCGACTTTCATCCCCCAACCTACGACGCAATGGCTGTGACTAACCTCTCGGCAACGTTGCAGTATTACCTCCCTTCTCCTCCCATGGATAGCCGCTGACTATACGGGGCAGCGGTTGGCATTCACAGTGATCTGATAACTACTACCCATGCAGCCAATCAAGCGAGGCGCTGCGTGCAGCCGGTATTGGCCGTGCGCAACGTTACTCTCGGGTGAAAGCGTACGGCTCGTTTTTGGAAGTACACCCCTAGACGTCTCTACCGATTGGCCGACCTCGCTCCTTGCGGCCCACTACTATTATCTGATAGGACCATGACCAGGTCAACGGGACCGACCAGTGTGCATGGCATGTCCAACACAAACGACAGCGATCGCCCCAGTGCGACCATACCCTACAGTTCCGATGGCAGGGCACTGTATATATCCAGCCGTCGCTACGCTAGGTCTTGCATTTGGCGTATCGGCAAAGTTATCAGATCGAACGACGCATGAAAAAAAATAAAGCAAAAACACAAAACCCGCACACGCTATTTTTTGTGATTGGTGGACGTTGTCTGCCTCGATGGTTCCGCAGCGCAAACACCTGGATCGCTGGCGGTCAACAGTGCACCGCTCAGCGAATGGTAACGGGAGCTGTGCTCTTGGGTCGTACCACTGCCGCCATCACTACCATACTGGACCATCGCGTATACAGTATAATGAAACAGGTGGTTGCACGGGCTGTGAGCGTCGAGTGTGGATGCAGGGTCTCTACTTGCCTTGCTCTTTTGCTCTAGTTTGTTTGGGGGGAAATGTGGCGATACACTACTATTAAAGACGAATGTGTAACTGCCACTTGTGCGAAAGATAGGTCTGTGGTAGCAGTGCTCTTCTTCCCAGACAACTGATCCATGCCAGGAGCGCTTGAAAAAATGACGTCTGATGGGGACGATATGAAAAACAACAGTGCTGTTGTTGCTTTTTTTTCACAGCGCGAACGCCTCTATCTGATAGAAGCCAGCAGGTGCACCAGCATATGCGTTGGGGTTGCACTGTACGACCTTGGATTAATGACAGGCGACACTTGAGGTATGTAGAGACCATTTCTCTCTTACTTTTTTCCTTTCTCTTCATAGTCCATTAGTTTTTAGAGCAGTGCTCTAAAAGGAAATGGAGCGGAGCGCGTATTATCCACCCTTATCGCTGTTTGGTCCGGCCCGGTCGTGATGGGCTGACCACGTTTCCACCGCCATTCAGCGCGATGCAAAATAATGCTGGGCGTAGTAGAGTGAATTACGTTTAGTTGGGTAGCGCACCCTTTACTCATGTCTAAAGAATCATTTCGGGCTCATTATTCACCACTATACGTACATTATGATCATATGGGTTGCACCAGTGGCGCCGGGAGCGATCCCTTGGCGTTGATGAGCAGCTTTAAAGCGTCTGCGCTATCGAATAGAAACTCTTCCTCTTTTCCTCGGTTTGTCTGCTCCCCTTCAAATGATCGTCTTCCATATAGGCGATGGCGGGGATGTTGCACAGATGTACCAGCGGTCTCCACTTTGGGTCTTGGCAGCTCTTCATTGAGCGTCCATCTTGACAGCTATGTATGGATAGCATTGTACATATGCATTGCTGCATGGAAAAGTTATGACACCCCTTGCATGCAAGAAACAAGCTAATCTGCCGACAGCATAAACGAGCCGTAGGTACGTACCTATGTCGAGAAGACAGGGCGGGGAGGGTGTGGTCCACCTCAGTAGTTATAACCCCTTTGGTCGGCGCTGGTTCGGCCTGTGTCCCCAACCCGTGGGGACCTTCTCACCAATAGCCAAAAGGCATCGTGACACCACCACCCTTAACGGCACCCAATTACAGCTAGATCTGAAAGAAGCTGTTGATCCGAGGGTGATAATGCAAAAAAATGAGGAAAGGAGAGCGCGCGCTCGGTAGTGCCATAGGCGTACAATGGGCCCATTCATCGAGTGCTTGAGGTGGGGAACTCTGCGTGCACACGCAAATGAAAAAAAATCCTATCAACGGAATAACAAGTAGCACCCTCTGCTCTTTGTATCAGCCAGCCAGCTGTGCGTGGTGAGTGGATGGGTGAACAGTGAAAACATCTTATAAATAGGCATTTCTCCGGCCCCTCTCTAATTCACCCAGCCAGCTTGATATCCACCTTTTGTTCAGTTTAAACCGAGCATCAGCCTTCTTTTCCTCCTTTACCTGGCGATTTTTTAAAGCACTGCAACCGCCATCTTGGCTGCCGTTTTCTCACCTCTCCTTCAACATCCTTTTTATTCCCTTGCCATACCGTACTTAGCTTACATTAGTAGTTTGTTGTCTCCTTTCTCTCTCTTTTTCGTTCTCACTTTCCATACTGAACTAATCGTACGATTCGGCACTCCCTACAACTATTACTGATTTGAGTACTCTCGTCGCAATCACACAATAGGGCTTATTCAGTATCGTAACTGGCCACTCTAGTTCCGCTATCGACGCTTCTATATAGTCCTACCAGCTAATACCCCCACGGACAGCGCTCACTCCCTGGCCTTTTGGCGTTGCAGCCACTCGTTGCCAGAGTGAAGCATAGTGGTTAGCTTTGACCAGCCAGCTGCTGTCGCCCCGTGAGTGTTGCTCCACAAAAAAAAACAATTTGCAACAGCCGATAAAACTCTAGAAAGGAACGATCGTCATCAAAACACCCACCAGGTCTTTGCTTTTGTTACTGTTCTAATCCAAAATAGGAAGGTTGAACCTGCGTAGAGTAAGGCATTCAACGGTGTTAATTGCAAACACATTAAACGTTAGCCAGGATGGCATTTGCAGCTCTGCCATCTTCCCCAGCTGCCATGTGGATGGTGCCAGCTGTTTGGGCGATGGCTACCATTGGTGTGGTTGCCGCTCAGGACGAGGGTTCGCTGGAATGCGATGCTGGAGCAGACGATGACGGCGAATACGATGTGGCATTGCATATCTGGGCTATCGTTCTGGTATTGGTAGTGAGCGCAGTCGGAGCTGTAGCGCCTATTGCGGGCACCCGGTACCCACGTCTTCGCATCCCACCCATGGTCCTGGAAATTGGCAAGCACTTTGGCACGGGTGTGGTGTTGGCCACAGGCTTTATTCATTTGCTGCCCGACGCTCAGGCCAATCTGACCGACCCATGCTTGCCCAGCGGCATCCGTGAGTATGATGCGTTGGCGGGGGTAGTGACCATGGTGGCCGCGTGCTTTTTTCATTTGGTGGAGTTTTTGGCCAATATGTATTCGGTGGGTCATTCGCACTCCCACGGCCCTGTACATACTCCAGCTCACCAACACCAGCAGCCACCACCGCACATGACCTTGTCGTCCACGCCCACGCAGGTCGAGGCGGCTTCGGATAGCAAGGCCAACAACGGTGATGGTACGTGGGTCACGACGGTCAGCCACCACCGCGGTTCCTCCGAGTCGTCCCTGGCCGCACCGTTTGCCGAAAAAGTGGGCCACAGCGACGCTGAAAACGTCCGGGAAATTACAACCTCTCGCCGCATCAGCACTTATATGCTCGAATTCGGAATTGCGCTGCACTCCATCTTTGTGGGGCTTTCGCTGGGCACGGCCGATGGCACCGAGTTTGTGACGCTCCTGATTGCCCTATGCTTCCACCAGTTCTTTGAAGGCATCGCGCTGGGCTCGCGTATTGCTGAGCTGCCTTCCAACTCCGTATGGAAGCCAGTGTGCAATGCTGTGGTGGTAGCCAGTACGACGCCTTTGGGAGCGGTGTTGGGTATGGCCATTCGATCGGTGTACCGAGCGCGGTCGGAAGCCACCCTGATTATTCAGGGTATCTTGTACGCAATCTCGTCGGGCATGCTGATTTACACGGGGCTGGTGAACTTGATTGCAGAAGAGTTTGCGCACCCTTCGTTTATGGCTTTGCCCGGGCGGCTCAAGTTTCTGTATATTGTTACGATGTACTTGGGAGCCGCTGGGATGGGACTGGTTGGTCTGTGGGCGTAAACATTGTGTATACCCACTCTAAGGGTTGGATGTTGAATTTTGGTCTTCTTTTACTATATACATGTGTGTGCGCGTGTTTTGATTTCTTGTCTCTATTTTACGTGCTACGATGGTGCTGAAGCATGTGTGTGATCATTTACTGGGCTTGGCCCTGCACTATACTTATGGCTATATCCATAGACTGTCGACTCAGAACTGTGTGTGATATTATTATTGATGGATAAAACTTAAAGGCCAATCATGGTCAAAAAATAATTTGAAACAAGGTAAAAATGGTGCTACTTTGTATTAAGGGTATGAGCACGGCTGATGGTTTATCCTTGCGTTAGCAACCAGGCATAACCAAGCGACAGGCAGCAGCCTTATGCTAGTCTGAGTACAGTTCATCGTCAGTGTCCTGGTCTTTTGTCGTTTCTTGTATCATGCCCTGAGCGTCATCGGGATCAAGCGCCCCACATCGCCGCAAGTAGGCCTCGAGATCTAGAAAGCCCTCGCCCAATGATTGCAATAATAAGAGGTGCCCAGAATTGAAGAATTTTGAGCACAAGGACACTCGACAGACGGTTACATAAATGAGTACGTTGTGTCAGTATGACCGAGCCTTTGGAATAATGACAAGGGCACTTCTGTTTCCCTTGGCCAAAAACTAACACCCCAGAGGCCTTTGTACCACACACTTGCCTTGTACTTTCATTTGCATTCCACCCAGTTGCGCCAGCCCAACGAGTTGCTGCTGCATATCACCTTTCCCGTAGATCAGCAGGGTAGGCAGGTTTCGGTCCGGGTAGTTGTGAATGCAGTCGGTCGACACAATCTTTAGGAATTTGACAGTCGGGTAGCGAGCGGCCAGCTGGGCCAAGTGGCTGTTCATAAGTTTGCAGGCAGGAATACTGTCCCGGAACAGATGCACGATAACCCACACATCGTTACTGGCTTCGGTAACTTCCTTGCGGTACTCGGGTTCAGAAATATGGCGTAGTTCCCCAAACTGTGACCGTGCGGCCATGGCTTGCATCTCACGCAAGCGTTTTTCGCTAAAAGGAAATTTCAAGAAACTCCACCCCCGCTCCTCCTTGCGCTTACACAGCGTGATCGTTAGCTCAGTGCGGGGAACAATTGCAGGTGATTTCGATCCATTGCCTCTTTCACTTGTCTTGTCGGTGTGCGCACATACTAGAGCACCATGCGTGAGCGCTGTCAATCAGAGCTGCACCAATAATGGATATGTGGTGGTTATGGGGCACTTACCGGTACTGTTGCAGCACTCGGTCGTCCTCCTCGTCTTCCAGTTCGTCAAGCTCACTAAGTTCCTTGTCGCTCAGGTGCTTTTCGTTGGCCTCGCGCACAGCCTGGTCCCATTCCTCGAACAGGTCGTCTTCTGTGGGGCCTTCTTTAGGGGGCAGGATGCCCTTTGCTCGAAGAATGTCGTTCCATTCGGTGTCCTCGTTGGGGTTCATTGTGAGATTTGCGAGGCCGATGTGAGTAGAACTCAGCCAAACTAACAAGGGTGAGAAGCTCGAGAGATGAAAAACTAGAACGCATGGACTGGTGTTCACCACCAAGTAAAACTCCACTACGTCTCTAGCCGATCCACATGACCCCGTCCACCACAAGCGAGCCAAGGTGCTTGGCGTGCTTGTTGGACTATTCGTGTTTTTTTAAACATTTTAGCTGCCAAAAACTTCCCACCGCCTCGGGCTACCTTGCGCGCTGAAAAAGGTTCGCAGTAGCAAGTGAGACGCCGGCGTCTTCTGCGGAACCCGGTCGTGTATTTTCGTTTTCAACTTGCATAGCTACCATCCAACGTCTATTGTGTACCGTTAGCAGCCGAATTACAACGTTAACATGGCCAACGCCCCGCAGGAATTGGCGCTGCCCTATGCCAGCGACATGCATGTTCACTTACGTCAAGGAATACTGATGGAAGGAGTGACGCCCACGATTCGAAGCGGTGGAGTCGACACGGTCTTTGTCATGGTAAGTAGCCAAAGGAACAGACTCTGCTGAACTTGACACAACAGTCCAAACGCACCTGTATCGCATTCAGAAGGCTGACCTGCCTGGTCACACGAATATTCGCTTGAGCCACACCCAGCTGGCGTGACTAACCACCGCCACTCTGGCTGGTTGGTACTATGGTCTGCAATGGGATGCTACACAGCCCAACCTCATACCGCCCATCAAAACCACCGACCAGGCCCTGGCCTACAAGGCGCAGCTGCTGGAGCAGGCTCCAGACGTGACATTTTTAATGTCCCTGTACCTGTCGCCCGAGCTGACCCCTGAAGAAATCCACAAGGCGGCCAAGGCCGGTATCGTAGGCGTCAAGTCGTACCCACGGGGCGTGACGACCAACAGCGAGTCGGGCATTGAGAGCTACACGGCGTACTACCCGGTGTTCAAGGCGATGGAAGAGGTGGGAATGGTGCTCAACCTGCACGGTGAGGTCCCCAGCGACCCCAGCAAGGACATTTGCATCCTCAACGCCGAAGCAAAATTCCTTGCGCATCTCAAGGAGCTGCATACAGCGTTCCCTAAGCTGCGGATCGTGTTGGAACATGCCACTACCAAGGAAGCTGTCGATATGGTCAAATCGCTTGGCTCCACGGTTGGCTGCACCATCACCGTGCACCATTTGCAGCTGGTGATCGATAACTGGGCCGGGTATCACCACCACTTTTGCAAGCCCGTTGCCAAGTTTCCCCATGATCGCGATGCGCTGCGTGCGGTGATCAAGGAAGGCCACCCGCGGTTCTTTTTGGGCTCTGACTCGGCTCCGCACCCGCGAAGCGCAAAGGAAAAACCGGTTTCGTGCGCTGGGGTGTTTACCACTCCCCTTGTCATGCCCTACCTCGCCACCATCCTGGAGTCGTTTGGCGCCCTGGACAAGCTCCGTGGGTTTGCCTGCGATTTTGGCCGGCGCTTCTACCAGCTCCCCGCGCACCCCGCTGCCGATGCACTGCCCCCTACCTACCCAACGGTGCGCTTGGTGCGAATCCCCACCGGCGATGGCGCGAGCGAGACGGAAGATGTTCGCGCCCTGTTTACGGTTCCTCAGTCGTGCGAATTCGTGTCCAAACGTCAAGGCGAGGCTGATGAACGTGAGGAAGTGGTCCCGTTTTGGGCTGGGCATGTATTGACTTGGCGGATGGCCAACTGAAAGCATCCCAGCAGTTGCCACCCCCCACACCAGCTGAAAGGAGTCAGCAGGACTGTCAATCGAGCACCTTATGGTAGGGGATGGATGTCGTTCCATTGCGCGCAGGTTGAATTACAGTTATTCATGCAAGACCTATCATCGCATACCCAATTGATCGATACCAAGCTGCCCTCCGCTTCACTCTCTCCTGAATAAAAATGATATCAGCTTGTTCCTGCCTCTACCCCTTCACTAGCCACGCCTCCCCACAGTCCAAAGCACCTGTTTCATTGGGGGTATCACTCCCCGTTATTGCCCGAGTGTGGACGCCAAGGGCACGCGCGCGAGCTGGTTCACACCACGTTTCCCCAGGCCGAGGAAATAATAGGCCACCTGGAGTAACCGCCATTGCTCAAGCGTCGATGCGTCTTGAATGCACCATGGCCTGAGGCACTTTCGTTGCTGCCTGTTACCTTGTGCTATAGCTTTTCTTGTGATTCGAGAGCGATGAACAATTCTCTGCCCATTTGCTCACGGCTCAGCGGTGCATACGTCAGTAGCTCATTGCCTTCTCTTTGCAATCGTTTAGCGCGCTGTCGTTTCCTTCCTTCTGTTTACACAAGCCCCATCCATAGCGTTCTCCTTTCAGCCAATCATGACGTCCGCCAAACCGCCCGGTCAGACCCTGGAGCAGTACTTTGAATCGCTCTTGGCCTCGCTCGAGTGTCTCAAGGGCGTGGTGGTAAGCGACGGTGACGGTGTCCCAGTTATCGTCAAGTATGAGCCCGAGCTCCAAGCTGTCGTGCAATCCCCAACGTTTAGCGCGTCCTTTGCGCAGGCCTCGGAAAAGGTCAGTGCTAGCAGAGCAGTGGCCGCTTCATACCAGGGCATTGCGGAATGCCTTTGTCTATCACAAGTGGGCAACACCCAGCGGTGCTTACTGGACTATCCGTATGTTCAGTGCTCACCTATTTGGCATATATGCGTTTGACTCTTTTTTCTCCAACAGAAGTGCCTGTTTACGCCATGCTTGACAGCTGTATTGAACGAACACGTATCTATAACTAGCAGCAATTCCAATCAAATACTGGATGGCACTAATATATAGCTAGCCTCTGTTATTGCTGACATCTGTTTATTCGCATTGGTGTTCTACACAGACCACAAAACTAGGCCTGGGTCGACATGAGAGCACCGTATTGCTGGGCACCACCCACCAATTCATCCACTTCAACTTTGCTCCGCTGTACTGCATACTGATTGCCAATGCCGAGGGCAACTCGGGACGGCTTTTGACCCTGCGGTCAGAGATAGCAGCGCGTCTTCACCGGTACCGCCAGCGTATTGCACGACTCACAACCGACTCCTACTTCACCGACGATAGCTCGTATGGCGCTCAAGACCACACAGCCGATTATGCCGATCAGCAAGCACCGAGGCCCTATGAGCCGAATACGGCTTATTATCAGCACTAATCGTAGCCAGATGGGTAAATGTTGGCGTTATCACCAGGCTCCAGTTTTGCTAGCGTCGTGAGCACGGCCCATCCTGAATCTGCTGACGGTTTTGGGTGGGTAAATAATCACAATTCTTTCTTCTCGTTTCATGCACTCTTGTTGCCAGGCGTGGGCTGGTTGCTTACGGCACAGCCGAGTGTCATGATTCTGCAGCTCAATGGACTCGCTGAACGGCTAGACCCAGTGCTTATGCTTATTAGCACCTGCCCATTGTATATGTAGCCCCTTTTTAGCTATGTGTTGCTTATTTTCGGTTGCTATTGTTGTTATTTCTGCTGCTGTTTGATATCTATGCGCATTCGCATTAAATTCATCTTACCTGCTTAGCAGCACCTAACACCCACGCAAGGCAGGCAGCAACACTGAGCGCAGGCTCTAATAGTAGCGATTCTGCTTGTCTCTCAGGTGCAGGTCGTCATGGCTGACTTGAACTAGGCATAGGTGTAGCCTAATGGGCTTCAGCCAGTCCACTGCCTGCCGCATTTTTGTCAGCAGGCGTTGCTACCTTGCATGCATGTGGCCAACTAACCAGGATGGAGTAAACGCTGTCGAGGTTCCGCAGGTTTTTCATGACCAACTTGAACGGCCAAACTGCATTGCCACTGCGTCTCTGTTTGTTGGCCGTGCAGGAAATCGCCGTCCTTATCAGGCATAGTGTACATCATGCCAAGTGCGGCGTGTGGTCAACCATGAAGCAATGAAAGCACACGCACTGCCACAAAAGGACACACGGGTGTTTGTGAACCTGGGACAAAACAATAGTATCGTCGTACTAGACAGCAACGCCGCAAGAATTTGCTGTGAGAAAAAAAATACTGCTTGTAGCTCGCCAAACTGAGAGCAAAGGATAAAGGGGAGAATGGGTTGAAAAAGCCATACAAATACAAATATGCCAAGGAGTGCCACTGGCAGATCAGCGTAAACATGCCTAGGTATATCAGCAAGGCCACCAATGACCAAGGGGTAGTATGCCAACTATCGGTGGGCAAAAGCAGTAATATTGCGGCTGGTGCATAGCGGGCTGCGTAGTGTATGAGCGAGTGTCTTCCAATTGCCCAGAGCAATGGATTGTATCTCGGCTAATGCTCAGTCTTTGCACGGCTTTCCTGTTTAAGCTATTGTTCGTGCTCTCAGTTGTTGCGTTCGTTTTGAGCGACTCGGTTGGCTAGCAACGCGGATGCCTAAAAACTACCAACGAGAAATAGCGTCTGCAACCAACGGTTGGGCCAACTCGCATGTGCCAAGGTAAAATATAGTCGACCGTGTGGCTCGGCGAGAAAAGTTCCATAATGGTGTGTTGTGTTTTGGTGCAAAGACTGGCTGTTGCAATTAACCCCTCAAAATCATTTGTTTGGCTATTGGGATTGGCAGGTGGGGAGAAAGGGCGAGTAAGCAGGAGTTGGTCATTTAAAGGCACCACCGCCAACCGCTTGCACCGTGCTGTGCAGAGACAGGCAGTGAATGGGCGAAAAACTAGCCATTTATTACTTCAAAGTGCCGTATTCGGTTGAGCTCAAGACTTGCCTAACAATTTCCCACACCTACTCATACACGTCTGGAGTCGGTTGTACGGAATTCTAGGTTGTAGGCACTGCCAAGCAGAGATGTGGGGGGGGGGAAGGAAGAGAAGGGATACTACGGCTGTGATTTGACCATGCTGTGGCTTTAACAGCATAACGTGGCAAGCTGACGAGTGGTTCGAGAACGTGGGCACCAGGACCACAGATACCATTGGTGGAATGTCAAACTGTCAACCGGGTGGGGGCACAAATCGGATGCGCCAACTGTTGGGATTGTTCGCTAGAGACTGTTATGATCGCTTGGTAACGCCCACAGATAGGCCAAGACCATGGACAATATGGGTGGAATGTCGCCCAATCGCTGCTAAACCAGTGGCACAGCATGGTAGCAGTCGTTGCTACTTTAGCCCACGGGCCCGATACACACCACTGTTTACAGCACCAAAGGAACGAAAGACATAGAGATCGTTAGGGCGTCGCGACCACGCATCAAGTGAAGCCCTTGCTCCCTTTCCCTTGCAGCTTTTGAAACCCACCATATGCGCATGTAGAGCAAACTCTATTTCGACCACCAAGACCGCAATGAGCGTTAGGCCAAGCAATAAAAAACACGCAGATGTATGTATTTTTTATTTTTTCTATTTTGCGACAAACCGCCAATTGGCTGGTCTGTTCAAGTGTGCTAGCAGGCCTGAGTTTAGTTGACTGTTGCTTAACACTAAACTTCGGTTTACAACAAACAGTTGCCTTGATTTGGTATAATCACCACGCTGGGCAAAGGCATGCTACCGTGAAGGTGCGAGATCAGCTGTACGAATACAGAGTATTTGGAAGGTGACTCGAATGAAGGCAAAGAGTGGTCAATGCCCAGGCGCTAACCCTGGGGATGATATCAGTGCTGTAGCAGGCAGTAACTACCTTTTGGAAGCCGAAATGGCCTTGCATCCAACGTACCAGCCACACAGGCATGGCACTACGCAAGACCGTGGTCCAGATAGTGGATGAAACGAGCTTAGAGGCATTTGTAATCCAGAAGCAATGCCGCCCATAACAACTACCGAACCTGCTACACGGGCGCACTGCGTCTTTGACTTGGTCCACAGCATTTGATCACGCTGTAATAAAGAGCGTCAACTACCGCTAGACGCTTCTTTTGATGACCCCTTCGTCTCCATTCCTTCAAAACTATTGTAAGTACTGAAAGCACACGGTCTTCATCGCAACATGACAGCCACCGCCACTGGGCTCAGTCCGTTGGCACTTGGCAGTGTGGGGCCTGCTGGGAACGAGCGGACCAGAGCATAGCCTGTGGCCACACTCTCATCGCAGCAAGGACATCGGGAAAAGGCAGCAGCAAACAAGAAAACCTGCTACCAAAAGGACGGTTTAGTCAGCTTGACTGCGCGGGTGGGCATGTTGACGATACCTCCTGTGCATCGACTGCTACTTTTGGCTAGCCGGAACCGGCCTCCAAAAGGGATAGATAGCGATGCGTGCGCTCAATACACCCTCCAGTAGCTAGCACTCCCTTGCCGACATGCCTTTTTTTCCATCTCCTTGGCGTTTGTTTCTTTGGTGGCCCTTGTGTATCGATTGCCCTGCGTGCATGCAGGTTTATTTGATTTGTCAAGTGTGCTGCCAGCCTGAACCTGGGACACCCTGGTTTTTCTTATCTCTCTCTCCTTTGCATTTTCTACCACGATTCGAAGTAGCGTACTGTGTACTGCTTTCTTTTCTTAACTCCCATCCAATACTACGGGTACACATTTGGCTTGGCTTTGAGGGGGATTGGGTGCTTATCGGCACACTATTAGGGAGCGAGAATACACCACGAACACACTCTCGCTTCAGGAGAGATATAAACTTTATCTCGCTATTGTTTGGCGCCGGGGCCCTGCTTGATTAGCATATCCAGGCGGGTAAGTGTGTGTGTGTGGAGATGTAAATAAAGGCTGGTCGCGGCAGTGGATATTAAGGAAAAGCTGAACTCATGGTCATAGTTTTCGGATTCTGACCTCCCTCCTCAACGCCTGCCTCGAAATAGCTAGTCGATTCCTTTGGCGATGCCGCACTCGATGCCTACTGAATCGAACAAATGAGGTCGGGTGCTAAAGTCGGAACCCAGTCTTTCATTTTCCTCTACCAACAGTCCACCCTTTATTGGCGCTAAGGTCCATGGGCCAGGGCAATGGGCGTTGGTAAAGGTGGGCTGTGTATGTGGCAAGGGCACTGAACCTGCCATATGGCAATGATCTTTGGGCTAGCGCACCCGTCATTTTTCCTACAATTGCCAGAGTGCTGACATTCCTCACTGGGCACACTCCACAGTTATCCATGTTCATCGTCGTTTTATCCCAGGGAAGCCATGGCTCAGCGGGGTAGAAGAGCAGGCCTCCAGTTAAAATACTGGCATTGGCAATCATGTTTCAAAAAAAATAGAGCACCAACACAAGCCGAACAACGTGTCAAAGAAAAAAAGACTGGCCGTTGAGGTACTGTGAAAGGACCACGCTATAAATCGTGTCAGTCTTGAGCCCGCTTTTAACAGCGTACTCGCGCTTGGCACAGTACATTGGCAACCTGGATCTGCTGTCAAACTCTCGCCGAAACACGGCTGCGGTGAGTGATAGACACAGCTGTCAGACTTCTTTTTGGCGTTCAGGCGGGTTGGCTGACGAATGGCGATGGGCGGCAGCAGATCCCACTCCACACACACAATGCTGGTGGGAACAATTTTTGGTTATTTGCTTCTGTCCCTCGGCAGTTGACATGATCTGCCTCTGTGGGCGCTAATATAAAAGCAAATAGTTGCCCGGTCCCCAGCAGAGCGTATCCCTTCACCATGGCTCCTCATTGCTTTGACCAGATGGCTTGATGGTGGCACAGGTGTGTAAGCACTGACTGTATGGAATGCCATTCTTTGATGATCCTTCCGGTGGTTTGATCTTAATTTCTTTTACTATCACTCGTCGCTCAGCGCCTCACCTGTTTCCCTTTTTTGTCGTTGTTCTGGACACACAAGTCTGATAAGTGAGCGGTTACGTTTCTGGTTGCACGTGTATCATTAGCTGCACGGGCAGATTTAGGCCTGCTCTCCTATTCAACAATTTATTACTTTTTCTATCCCTGGTGCCAAAGTTTGAATTTGGCGTAGCCAGACCTTCTACTGGTAAGTAGTTGGATTCGGCTCACAGGTGACAAGGCGCATGCACAGAGAAGGAAGCATAGTTAACCCTGGTGTGACCAGAAAATCAGTGATCTAACCCTGAACCTTGTTTTCCAGCCTTGTCTGCACACGCTGTTTTCTCTGGTCGCCCATATCCTAAAGCAACATGCTGTATGGGCGTAGCAGTCCGCTGCTGGACGAGATCGAAGCCGATTATGAGCAGCACGAGCCCACAGTCGAGGTGCCCTACTCGTACTCGAGCTACCAGCAGCCCATCACCAAATGCTCGCGTGACAACCGCGACTTCAAGGTGCTTGTGCTCGAGAACCAGCTCGAGGTTATGCTGATCAGCGACAGCGAGGCGAAAAACAGCTGCGTGGCATTAAACCTATTGGTGGGGAGCGGGATGGACTTGCCCAACCTGCACGGCCTGGCAAATCTCACGCTCAAGTGGATGCTCCGCTCGTCCAAGCGGTACTCCACCGACGGTCAGTTTCACAACTTTGTGCGCGAACACGGAGGCGCTATGTATTCGCATGTGACGCTTAAAACCACCGAGATTTCGGTCGGGTTAGACGTAAACAAGCTGCACGAAATATTAGAGCGACTGGCCGATTTGCTGGGTCAACCGTGCTTTGAGCGGCAGGTGGCGGAAAAGGTGATCCATGGCATCGACAGCGACCACAAGCGCTTTCTCAAGCAAGAGAATATGAGCATCAAGCTGCTCGAGCGCAACTTCTTCAAGCCCCGGGAGCACATGACCCACTTCAAAACTGGGAACCGCGAGACGTTGCTGGTGAATCCTCCCAAGCTTGGTCTGGATATCCACCAAGAAGCCCAACGGTTCTACGATACGTACTACTCGTCCAACCTCATGAAACTGGTGGTGCTGGGCAACCAAGGTCTGCCCACCTTGACCAACTGGGTTGTGTCCATTTTCTCTGGCTTGACAAACAAGATTATCCCCGTGCCCCAGATCGAGCGCATCTTTTTGCCACCCGACTTTAACCGGCAGATCCTGGTCAAGTCGCACCAACACACCCGGCCACTGGTCTTACTATTTCCGCTGTTTGGCGCGCACGCGGGGCACGGTACCGCCTCCATGAGCGATTTCGGTGAGCCCCTTGCCAGCGGCGAGGACAGCAAGACTTCGAGCACAACGATGGACGCTAGCAAGTACTCGCTCAATGACGAGCCGAACAGCCCCACCACTACCACTGGCAAAAAGAGTGAAAATGGACCCGGTGGCCTATCGCGGTCGCAGAGCCGTCGCAGCAGCGTTAGCACTTCCAGCTTGCGTAGCAATCTAAGTGGGCCAGCGTCCACGACTCACACCGTGCACGGAATGTCAGGCTATGGCGGCTACCCTCCTCATCCAGGGATGATGCCTCCCACGAACCCGTACAACATGACGGCCATGGCTCAGGCGCTTCCTGGTGCGCCCATGCCCATGGGTATGCCCTACATGTACCCTCCATCTTACCTGCCCAATGGTGGTATGATGCCAGATGTGGTCCAACCGCAACAACACATGCAAGCTTACCCATATTACCCGCCACAGACCATGGCGCACCCGTACATGAGCCCCGCAGCGTTTTACCCTTATATGATGCCGCCACCCAAGGGCCTTCATAACCATGCAGCGGCGATGTACGGTTCCTACGGCCGGTACCCTTTGTCCAATATGGTGCCTCCCATGTCGCCAGCATCCATAAGCAACCCCGCAGGCGTTGACGTGCCCGTGGCCAGCTCAGGATACCACCCTTCGAACCCCAAATTGGATATGGAGCGCGACTGGGCGCCGGCGCTCGCCTATGTTCGTCATTTGTTGGAGCTCCGCACCCCGGGCTCGGTGATCCACTATCTCAAGAGCCGAGGGTGGGGCACATACATTCACACGGCCGATGTGATGGACCTCGATTGCGACACGCCGTTTTTCAAGATGACGGTCAGCCTGACCAAGGCGGGATTCGACGCCTACGAGGAGGTCATCAAGGCTATTTTGCAGTACCTGGCAATGATTCGACGCACGGGCGTGCAGCATTGGCTGTACGATGAAATTCGATCCACAGCTGCGATCAAGTTTTTTATGCGCGCCAAGTACAACGATTTCGACTGCCCACGTTTTGCGGACATTATGGGCCGGGAAGGCCTTGAACCGCGTGACTATGTGTGCGATCAAGCCATGTATTACCAGTGCCAGGAGGATACCATTTTGCAAGCGCTCTCGTGCCTCAGCTCCAACAATATGGCAATTTTGGTGGTCAGCCGTGATATTGAATCCCCCGGAATGTCGCGCGAGATCTACTATGAGACCAAGTACCAGATCACGTCGTTGCCCTTGACGCTGCAGATGGCCCTGGCTGATCTCAAAAAGAATGACCAGTTTTATTTGCCCACCCGGAACCCCTATGTCATCGAGCGGCTGGATGCGTCGGTACCTTCTACTATGGCATTGCAGCACCAGGAATTGCCCCTGTCAAAGGCCGTGGCGGTGATCGCCGAGACCATGCATACGCGGTGCTGGCATTACTACAGCAACAAGTTTTTCCCACCGCGCACCAACATCCATATTGCGCTTCAAAGTCCCCTGGCGTACAAAACGGCAGCGTCTATGGTGCGCACGCGGGTGATGGTCAAACTTTTTCAAGAGCGGTGTCGCAAGATGATCGATTCCACCAGTGCTGCCGGTGCTGCCGCCATGTTCCATACGGTGGAACCAGGTCGCGACGGAATTCAAATTACTCTAGAAGGTTTCAATGAGAAACAGGAGCTAATGCTGACCCATGTGCTGACGGCGCTCAACGACATCAAGGTCGACCCATACCGGTTGAGATTTTTTATCGACGAATATATCCTCGACCTGCAATGCGAAGCCAGTGTGGTGAACGATAGCCCCACGGCGTTTGTCGAGACCCATTTGACCAGCTACAACTGGCCGCATGATGCGCTGGTCAGTGAGCTCAAAACAATTACGGTGAGCGATATGACCCAGTTTGTGCAAAACTATTTGAACCGCATCCATATCGAGATGCTCGTGGCGGGCAATGCCACGGAATCCGAAGCCCTGGACTTTATGCGCATCACCGAACGCAATATCAAGCGAACGTCAATGCTCAAGGTAGAGCGATACGCAACGCATGCGTTGCATTTGCCCCTCGGCGGTCGATTGGTATACCTGTGCCCTACGCACAAGAAACCAACTAATGCCGTTAACGACAGCAGTGCTGCCACGAGCACCAGCAACGGCCCTTTGTCATCCAAGATTGCCTATTTTGTCCAGGTGGGTGCTAGTTCGGACGCTCGGCTCAGGGTGTACCAAGACGTTGTTGCCCACATCATCCAAGACAAGTGTTTAACCACCTTTAAGCACCAGCTGAACCTGTCAGACCTCGACTGCCAGCCAATCTGCCGCCCCAACCTACCATTGGGTCTATTGTACACGGCCAGCGGTGCCAAAGATGCGCTGTACTTGGAAAGCGGGATGGAACTCTGCCTGCAAACGGCTCGACGTGCGCTCCTTGATCTCTCTCCGGTGCTCTTGGAAGAGTACCTGCAGCAATTACGGGAAACGCGGTTGACGCAGGCCAAAGCCGCCACATCGACACAGGTTTGGCAGGGCGTGATCTACGATTGCCCGGCCGTGTACCAAACCGAGGAGCTCGATATTTTGGCATCGATCAACAAATCCAGCCTCTGTGAGTTTTTTAAACGCTACTACGACAAACACTCGCGGTTCCTAACCAAACTGTCCGTGCATAGCACACCGAGTGACAAGATGCCCATGATGGATGGTCAGCTGTTTATCAAGGATGTGGAAACGCTAAAACCACTCTTGGGGAGTGAAAGGGCGCTGTCTCGGCCTGCTGCTTAATATCGTCATTCATTTTTTTTCTATTTTTTTTGGTTTGTTCATACACCAGAAGGGAGTGACCAAATGTTTATGTTGGGTGTTCGATTCAAGGAATCTGCCTTGCCATTGCTATGACATTGCTCTTTTCGTGTATTTTGGTTTCCCAACTGTTCCATAAAGGCAGGCTTACGCCTGCCTCAATGATTTCGGGATAGTACAGATTGGGGTCTATGAATATTTAATATCGATTAATGGCTAGGAACCAAAGGCAATTAATCGGTAATGGCTGACACTTTGCAAAAAAAGAGTATATCGAATAGACCAACGAATCCACTCACTATACTTACTATCGCTATAGCAAAAAAGGCAAGTGGATCAAAATAAAAACGTACACGAGCATGGTAGCATTTAGGATGGCTCTGAATACTTTCATACAATCGATAAGGAGCAAACTATACTGCATCAGCTATAAGAAATAACATGGAACAAAACCAACTCATTTCAAAAAAATAAAAAATGATTAATCAAGCAATGGCACCGTTCATATCATCACTGTGATTCGGTTAAACTGTCCTTTTTTGATACCGAGGCCCTTCGACGAGCCAGTGGGGACAGAAATTTGGGCAATAGCTGCTTGGTTAAGGGCTGCTTGGGCTTCAACGTCGGTGACGACGTGGCTGATTTCGACAATGACCAGGATAGCCCTGGTGATGCTGGGCGGCTGCTGGATCGCGAAGGTGGTTTTGTGGATGAGGAAGGTTCAATGGTTGCATTGATATTTGAATCAGCTAGCTTGCTCGGCTTATTCTTTGGTTTGCTGTTTCTCCGTGACAACGATGGTACCGTAAACTTGGATGACGAAGACGATGGTGGATGGGCAGAAACTGACCGCGCTAGGCAAATAACAGCTGTTGACGCAGGGATCGGTGGCTTGGCGGAAGCGGTGGCTACGGTTGGCAATGAAGAAGCCAAGGAGGCTGTGGAAGCAGCTGACGTAGGGGATGGTTGGTCAGTGGTTAGGGAGGCAGCAGAGTAAACCGACGCAGGGGTAGCAGCACTGGCCATAGCCATGGTTGTCTCCAGAGGGGAGCAGGCTGCTTTGGCATCGCGTCCATCGCCACCGCCCATGAGATGGGAACGCGATGGAAAGCGTCTGAGCAGCTGTTTTCGACGCGGGTTGATTTTGGCAGCTGGAGGCACGTTAGATCCAGTGGACGAAGGCGGGGACGATGTTGACATGGATGCACTATCGGTACTGTCCATTGGTGACTGAGCTAAGTTAACATCCGGAATAATATCCGGAACAGCAGCATCACCTATAGTGGAGTTCATCGTAGGCCGTGGTGATGGCGTTGGTGCATCCACATCGGATTGGGATTTAGTACTGTTCTCCTCTGGGCTGACCTGTTCATTGACGATGGGAGCGTAGGGCAGGTTGGGCTCTGAGACAGAAGTGGGAAGCGATGCCAGGTGCGTACGACGGTTGGTCGCCACCAGATGATGAATACCTGAGCCGAAATGCTTTACGGTGTAATACAGGGGATACAGGGGAAAAGCCAAGACTTTGGCTGGCCACAACGCCTTTGAGAGATCTGGCAAACCGTCGGGCCACGATGGTAAAGGTAGTGACGCACGCGTGGATTGCTTGGCCCGTCGCAAAGCGGGGTCCAGAGCCAGTGGGTCAGGGCACACAGGATCGGAATCAATGGCCATTGCCCTTGCTCCTGTCTTGGCCGTCCTGGTACCCGCATCGTCATCAGCAACCTGCAGCCGGTAGAAAGGTGTGCCATCCGAGGTAATATAGGCTGGGCGGCTCACATACTGGTCCGAGTGCGTATCGCTGCCATTGTGGCTAATGGTTGACGCGACGTCCGAATCGGAAGTTGAATCGAGCGATTCCGTGTCGTACATGCTGTCGTGTGGGTGCAGAGCTTGATGGTGTGACGACCGCCGAGCTTGGGTCATGGACTGCAGCGCCACAGGTTTAGCGCGTGCTGCCGAGGTTAGCGATAGACGCGAAAAATTTTGGGTGAACAGCCGGGACGCTGACTTGGTCACACCCCATAGCACTGATGGGTAGAAATAACCCGACCGCGTGCGACGAGCATTGTCTCGATGGCGACGATGACGTCGTTGGCGAGCAGAACGGCCTTGGGACTGTGTGGGGCCATGCCGTAAATGGTGAGGCCCAGGCTGCTGGCGTTGATCAGGGTTCATAGTCTCATCAAAATGGTACGACCGACTGCGACGCGGGCCCCGGTGGGTGCTCTCACTATCATCCGAGGTAAAAAAGTCGCTTGGCCGGTATGGTTCATCGCCATCGTCCGAGTTGTAATAGGCGTAAAAAGACGGGTGTTGGTACACATTCTGGAATGGGTTTACAATGGAGGTTTGGGCTGATGATAATTGTATGGATGGGTCGGTCAGCCTGTCGGGGTATAGCGACTGCTTGTCCTGAAAACGAGCAAACACTCGGCTTACTTGACTGGATTGAAACGGATGTCGAGTGGACGCAGTGTGTGATGATGCCGTGCGTGATGGCTCTTTCTCTTCAGAGATAGGCTGAAGCGGTGCTGGTGATGTCTCTAATGTCTGGCGCGAGGCGCCATCGGTTCGTGGATCGTCCTGATGGGAAGCACGGCCAGGCGCCTTGGCGTTGGCCGCCAAGCGCTCAGCACTGCCAAACTTGACGGGGTTAGTCGGGGCATGGAACGGTGGGTATCCGTAACTGTCGGATGGCGCCTTTGGCTTTGACTGCGGCTTATCGGCTACCGATTGGGCCACCTGGGTGTAGTACTTTTCCACCGCCACATGGGGGTTGCTGGATGGGCCCATTGAACCAACAGACCAAGCGAGCCAAAGGCACTGCCAGGTACGCTGGTTTGCGTTTGGGCCCTAGGCGGCTATGCGCAGATGCCGTGGCGTTTTACAGGCACTTGTGGCTATGCGGCGCTGCCTCAATGTGAAAGATTTACAAAGTGGTGGAGCTCTACGACAGCCGAGCAGTCAGATAGTTCCCGGCCTTGGGCTGGATGGAGTGCGGCTGGTCTACCAAGTGCACTAGGCGGGCGATGCTGTCTGTAGAGAGTGACCGATGTAGAACCGCTGAGCTGTTCACTTAATAATCTGTGCGACGGGTAGTACTGGTACTGGCTCTTTGTTAGTGTCGAGATAGACGTTAGTCAATGGTCAAACAGCAAGGCTGGCATTCGTCAAGTACATAGAATTACTCAAGGGACGACATAATAATGAAAGGGAGAGAGGGAAGGTGGGAGAGAAAGTAAAAATACATAAATAGAGCAGCTAGGACCCGGTGACAAAACAAAACACAACATAGGCAATTAGCGGCCTTTCCAGGGGCATCGTTTACCTAGGGCAGCCGTAACTGGCGCCAGACCTATGGCGCATGGAGTCCAGCTGTCTCGGTTACGCCAACAAGCAGCCTTCGGCTGTTATCATTTATAGCTGTATTTCTGGAGCCGTTATTTGCACCACGTCCTGTAAACAGCATCGCCTTGCGTTCCAGGAAGGACAGGTAAAAAGGGGGAGACGTGGCAAGGGAGCGTATAATGCAGCTGAGCGCTGCAAGTGTGCCGCCACCTGCTTCAGCGATTGGTGATGTAGATGGGCACTTGCTTCCATGATAATTTTTTCACATCTGCCCGTCGCTCGCTCAAACAATGGCTCGGCTGGACAGCAGGTGCTGGCTACTTTGGAGTTGGGTTAGGGAGACAGGTACGAATGACCACAGTTGTGATATCTCTGACCGCTATAGCTTATGACACTGGAAGAGGGAAGGAAAATAAAAGAGTAGTCGGGTTTAATGCGGGGTTGGTTTGTGGCCGCGATTCACTACTACACACTTTATGCCCTACTAATTTTGCGCCAGGACCTAAAAAAACGCTTTTAACATTGGACCATAACCGAACAAAAACGTAGGCGAGCAAGGAATGGGAAGAATGATGACCGCAACTACGCTGTAGCATTGCTTATTGTGGTGAGGAATTACACCGAAATCGTCTTGTACACGTTGAACCCGGTTGACGCCGTGGACATGAGGACGCCGGGGCGTTGCGGATGCCAGTGCACTTCCTTGATGTCGGATTGGCCCTGGTGGATAAACAACAGTTGCGGTGGCACCTCGGTTTGAGCCGCGTCGTTCATCGCCTGCATCTCCTCAGGGTCAAGTTCGACCGACAGATCCCATAGCGTGGCCTGGTCATCAGCACCGCTGACGGACAGCACTGACTCTTCATGGGGGCTCCATTCGATGGAAGTGATGGGCGACTGGTGCCACTTGAATGTGGCTACTGGGATTGGTTTGGCCTGTTGGTTCGAGCTAAAGGTGCGCAAGTCCCAGATGCTAAACACACCATCGTCCGCGCCCGAGGCCAGCAAGTACGCTGTCTTTGTGTTCCATGTGATGACGTTGACATCCGACGTGTGGGCATGGACATTAAGCGCCGAGCGTTTCTTTTGACGGCAGTCCCAGATACGTACGGTTTGGTCAGCCGATGCACTAGCAAAGACCGATTTCTCCGATGGCGACCATTGCAGGTCCTCTACCGACGACGTATGGCCCGAAAACGGTGTCCGGTCGGCTACGAATGCTCCCGATTGGGCGTTGCGCTGGGTCAGATAGATGTCCGAGTTGATATCTCCCGTCAGCAAGTGACCGCCCTCGGCGCTCCAGTCCAGGGCAAACCCTTCGTTCCGACCGTGGCTCGTCACCGTGTGCAGTGGCCGCCGCACAGCTGCGGGCATTTGGTATCCGGGAGTGGCCAAGGCCTTGGTGGGGGCACTGGCGTCCCAGATGTGCACTTTGCCGGTGTCCGCCCAGGTGGCCACCACAGGCTTTCCTTGCCAGTCACTAACACGCACACGATTGACACCACCTTGATGATTGACAATTTTAGTCTCTAGAATTGGGTCGTCGTCGAGGGTATCGTCGTCGTTAACTGCTCCATCGTCTCCATCGCCATCATCGTCGTCGTTCTGGGTACGATGCAGTTGGGACATTTTCATAAATACCACCTCATTTTTGCCCGGCGAGTCTGCCTGCGTGCCTGCTACGGCGTACAGCGTCATCGGGAATGCCACCGAGTTGATCCCCGCCGGATCAGGCACGAAATCAAAACTCAGGCAGGGCCAGCGCAGTTGCAACGAGTGCAGCATCACGTACGCCTTGTTGTCCACTTCCAGCTGCTCGTCTTCACCCAGCGCTTGGCCAGGAAGGTACACTTTGGTTTCTGCCTCCATCGCCTCACTGTCACCCTGGTCATTGGTGTCATTATCTATGTCCTCGTCCATGGCCATGGCGTCGCTGTCACTATCGCTGGCAGCCACGGCTAACTCGGATTCGCTCTCTATGGCATCCTCCCAGGCGTCTTCAAATTCGCCCATTTCCACGTCCGAGTCCATGGAGCCATTGGCCACCCGTGGTTTCTCGGGCGTGCGGCCATTTGTTCCTGTGAGCGCCTGTGCCTTGGTCGACGCCGGTGTGGACGCGCTGTTGACGCGCTTGGACATGGTGTATCTATGCTCGGGCCCAATGGGTGGCCAATGAATGAATAAAATGCAAGGTGAATGCAACAAGGGTGAGGCCCAATGCCCAGTGTCAATGGATCCCAAGCAAAACCGGGAATGAGCGTATCGGGTAACCAAAATGGAATGGGGATATAGGGCAAAATGCTATCAAGCCTCGAGTAAACCGTGCGATACTGCTCGAAAGTAAAAATCCCGAGCCATGCGCTGACCGCGACTGGTCAGCCTCCAGCCGTGTAAAGGAGAGCTAGCCACAGAGCAAAAAAAAATATTTTTTGGTCGATGCCTGACAGTTAGCCTTAGCGCCGACCATAAAAAAAAGAAACCTGGTCGACCGTCGAGAGAAAAAAGATTTCCCATGGTCTTATCTTTTACGGTTAGCCTTTAAGCGGGTGTCAGCGCAGAGGTCTGTGGTGGGGAGTGAAGGGCGTGTCCCGTTGGGAATGAATGAGCCCCTCCATACCGGGTAGAGAGGGCAGAGGCCAGGCGCCGCTCCAGTGTAAAGGGCATGGGTGGTGAAGCGATGAATCACAGGAGGTGCGAGCAAAGACGCGCTGACCACGGTGCAGAGTGCATTCGATGGCAGAGCAAGGGCCGATCGCTGGCCAAAAGCTAGTCCAGGTCCCTGTGGTGCTCTCGGTGCTTATCAGCCCTCTCCTGACGAAAGATGGGCGAGGGAGAGAGAGAAAGAGGGGAACAAGGCAATGAGTATGCGCTTCAGTTCTCCCTCCCCTTGACACCTTACTACTCACCCGCATCTCTGTCACCCGTGCGCAGTCCCAAAAAATAGCAACTAAAAAGAGCCGTGGTTATGCATCTCTCCCTGCTCTCTCCCCCCAGCCTTGCAATACCAGCAGCGCCCACCCCCTTTGGGCGTGGTCGTGCCAAGCGCGCTGGCCGCCAAATGGTCCATCAGGATCACCCTGGATGACCGGTGGCAATCACGTGTTGTCGGGAGGTGGCCAAATTTTTTCGACTGTTCTATAAAAACACCAGTCCCCTCGTTCTCAAGCCCGCGTTTCCACCTCCAGCCCCCCGCCCTCTGCCGTCACTGTAAAAACCCTGGGCCCGCCCACCCGAGATTCCCGCCGCAGCCCTCACGTGAACCAACTAGTAAGTTCTTTGGCCTCCACACCACGCCTCTCAGCAGCTGCGCGCAGGAGCGCCCGCCCTTGTAAAGAGGCCATCTTGGGTGCATTGTACATTGCCTGCCAATGATGGCACCATGTGCCCCATACCGTTAGCAGAGTCCCATCCAAAGCGCTGGCCATTATATGTATCTCCCTCAAACTAATGGTGCCGCTTGGAGCCTCGGGCCCACGAGGGTGATGGAATGATGCATACTGGCTGGCGTCCATGGCGGAAATGGTGTGGCAGCACAGCCACCGCCAATTAATGCCAACCACTTCATCTGAAAAGTAATATAAGTGGAAATGTATGTGCGTTGTGTCCGATTCTGGGAATGCCATGCGATGGGTGGTCCGGTTGCTGCTATAGCCAACACGTAGAGCGCATACGACTTGATCATTACACTAGCTCGACGCAGCGCATTTTTTGTTTTGTTGGCGGTCGACTCGCAGATAGGACGAACACGGGATGCTGTAAACTTCCATCAGTCAGACCTGTATTTCTCGTCCAGTAGATTGTCGTAGTTCTGAGCCACCCCCTCCCAGCTCACACCAGCAGGTCAGCTCTGGTACCCAGTGCATGCTAAACCAAGGACTAGGTAGTACCATTGGTTCGCTTGGCGGAACCCCAGTGATCGCCTCATACCGTCAGACCACTCGCCATGGCCAGTCGCTTGGATCGGCTGATCCTATTGCTGGAAACTGGGTCCACCCAAACTGTGCGAGCCACCGCCGCTCAGCAGATCGGGGATATCCAAAAGACCCACCCACACGAGCTCGCCAACCTACTGGGGCGCGTTTGTCGCTACTTGCGCAGTAAACAATGGGAAACACGGGCCGCAGCAGGGATGGCCCTTGAGGCTATTGCCAAGCATGTACCTGCCTGGTCGCCTAATCTTGAAGAAAATGACGCTGATGGTGATGCAAAGCCCACCGGTGCCCATGCGACAGCAGCTGACATGGATGCCGTCGCATCGATTACCACAGGGTCCCCCGGCACCAGCCGATCGGCTTCCCCAACCGTCACTGCACACGATGATGCCGCATGGTCTTTTGCCCGCATCGATTTACCTACTATTCTTGCCCATGGTCAAACCTTGCTGTCGAGCGCTGGCAAGGAATTTGATCTCGATTTGAGCGACCTGGACCCCGCTGAACGAATGCGTTTGCAGCGTCAACGGCTGACGCAGAGCCTAGGTATGGGCATGCAGTTTGCCGCGAGTGATTTGGTTGAGGACGCCGATTTGCACATGGGCACGAGCGCAGCGAATCTTTCAACCACCACCCCGCGCCCACCACCACCCCCGTCGATTCCGGTGGCCACGTTGGGAGCTGCCCAAACTGCTGCGGCTGGTCATAGTCTTCATTCCAGTCCCCTTGCCGACGGCACTGCACCAGTGCCTATCCCCACGGGTTCTAGACCTCGCGGCCGACCCCGCAAGAATCCCGTGCCACCGCCGCAGCCTGCCATCCCATCGCCAGCAGCTGCCGCGGCACAGGCTTCGTTGACCCATGTGGACATGTCTGGCCTGAGCGCTCGTGAGCGAAATCGGTTAAAGCGCAAAGCCAAACGCGAAGGAAAGATGGGCGTAGCGGCTACCGGTGGCCCACCCACCGCTTCCACGGGTTCCTCAATGGTCCCAACGCATCCTGATGCGACAGGGCACAGTCATGACAAGGTGCGAGTGATTGAGTCTCAAACTGGCCACGCTGGGGTTGCAGTGCCAGTGTCTCGCACTAGCAGTAGCCAATGTATGGCTGGTGCTCGAGGCGGGTCAGTTCCGCCTAGCCTTTCGATCAGCAACCAGGCAGTCCAGGTCGACGCCCATAGTGGCCCAACCACACCCACCGCTGGCCCCGACAGGCCATCGACCCAAGATGCCTCTTTGACGGCCGCCAGTGGGGGAGGTAATGTTATCGCTTCTCTACCGTTTGCAGTCTCGGTGGATCACTGGCCCTTCACTCGTGTCGTTGACCAACTGTGCTTAGACCTGTTTGACGCCGATTGGGAGATTCGCCATGGTGCAGGGATTGGGCTCAAAGCCATTCTCAGGCACCATGGCCAGGGCGCGGCGCGTAAGGTGGGGTGCAACCCGGCGGAAAATGACGAGCGACACCAACGGTGCCTCTTGGACCTTTCCGTGCGCTTGGTCTGTGTTCTTGCTCTCGATCGATTTTGTGACTTTGTGTCTGATCAAGTCGTTACACCGGTCCGTGAAACGTGCTCGCAAACGCTTGGCACCGTTAGTCAATTTCTAGCACCTGCCGGTGTGTTGCAGGTCATGGAAGCCCTACTCCAACTGGTTCACCAACCTTGGGCGCAACCGCAGCTATCTCCGCCACACCAGCAGTGGGCCCCGGCAACTCCGGCGTATCCATCGCGTGGGACTCCGCCTGCCCATCCCATCTGGGACGTGCGGTACGCAGGGTTACTCGGACTCAAATATTTGGTTGCCGTGCGGCAGGATATGGCCGAACAGATGCTCGGTCAGACCGTTGGCGCTGTGCATATTGGGCTTCAGGACGATGACGACGATGTTCGAGCTGTCTCAGCCTCGACCTTAATTCCGCTGGTGGATGTGCTCGTGGCCCGTTTGCCCGAAGAAATTCCGCGTATTTGCCACGTGCTATGGACCGGCCTAGCGCAACTCAAGGACGATTTAACGCCGTCCATCGCCAGTGTGATGGAGTTGGTGTCCAAGCTGTACCGTTACGAACAAGTTTGCACGATGATGAAGCAGCCGATTAATGCCACTGAGTCCCTGGTCAAACAGGAAGCGCCCATGGCTGATGCTGGAGTTGGCCACGCCGGCCTGGATCAGCTCGTGCCTCGTTTGTACCCATTCTTTCGCCATACCATGACGTCGGTTCGCTTGGCAGTGCTGGATACCTTGCTGACGTTTGTTCGCTTGCTGCCCAACGACCCATGGGTCGACCAGCAGTGGCAGATGGTCGATGATCGGTGCCTGCGCTTGCTGTACCAAAATTTGCTACTCGAGTCTCACCCACGGATTCTCAACCTTTCGGCCGAGGTGTGGTGCGCACTGGTCTGGCGATTGGTCCGATCGCACTCTAAGCCAAACAGCACAAGGATACCTTTGGTTGCTCTGGTGTCACCACACCTAACCGCATGGTTCGGTTGGTTGGCCACCCCCCTTGGTGTACCACTGCAGGTTCAGGGCATGTACAGTGCGCCCGCGTTTAGCCATTTACAGGCTGCAACGACTATGGCTGTGGACAGAGGCGAACCCATCACTGGCTATCAGGTGCACCCGGTTGATTCGGCCATGGTCCAGCAGGACATGGGGCTGCTTACGCACGAGGTGGTGTACCGCAACCGTGTGGCAGCTTGCCGGGCTTTGGGGCAGGTGATGGGAGCGCTGACCTTTTTACAGGCCCAAGCCCATGGCTGGACTGCTACCTGGTTAGATCAGCCGGATACCCAAAAGGTAAAGGCCGAAGCGGCGTCGCGGTCCTCGGCGGCACCTCTGGCAGATACTACGGCCATGGACCAAGTGTGGGCAGCGTGCCTCGACTCGTTATTGGCTTCACCCCAAGCGTTTCACCAGTGGGCGGCTGCTACCGTCATCGAGGAGTGGGCCAGCACCTATACCTTGACCCGAGCCCTGACAGCGCCCCAGGCTGCTTGGTCTCCGCTATCCATCCAGGGCAGACTGCCGGTATCCTTGGTTTCGTTATCATCGCTGGCAGCCTCATTTCATAACGCCTTGTTGCAACAGCTGCAAACCACCACGGCTGGGCCAATATCGAGCAACAGCTTGCCCTACACCGAGCTGCAACCGTCTCTTCGTGCCATTTACCAAGCGTGCGGAGCACTCCTTCTCGAGTTCACGACCACAGGTCGCATTCCTAGCTCCAAAGTTCCCACGTTACCGCCCTTGTTTCCTTCGGGCACGCCCGGCGGTCACCCACCACCCAATGGAAACCTATTTACTGCCGACCTGGGCGGGCAAATTGCGACGGTGATCTATACCCAGCTACAGTCGCTGGTTCCCGCCGCGGCTCAAACCAAGGCTGCCATCGGTGCGCTGGAAGACCGCCGCAACCAAGTGCTCGTGGCGGTTGACCAATACCAAACCACCCTAGCCCAGCTTCAGGTACGTACCTATGGCGCCAAGGCCGGTGCGGTTGTCATGCTGGGCATGCTTCCTCCCAAGCTCAACGCCGTCATTCGGTCGCTGATGAACGCGATCAAATCGGAAGAGATTGCCGATTTGCAGTTGCGCTCAGCGCTCTCGGTGAGCCGGTTGTGCGCGCTTTTATTGGCCTCGACCACTGCGCCCGACCCACAAGCCAATGGTGGCCACCACAACAATGGCCATGGGCCTAGCGCGAGCTCTGCAGCCCCAATATCGGTGGGGCCGGTGGACAAACTGGTCAAGAACCTGTGCACCTTTGTGTGTTCCGATCCAAACATTACACCCGTGCTGCAAACCCAATCCCAGCAATTAGGTGTATGGTCCCTGCTGCCTTGCCACGATCCCACTGGCCCACAGGCGCAACCGCTGGCCACTGCCACGTACTGCCAGTCAACCACCCAAGCGGTGACAGCCACGCTTGAGCACATGAAGCTGGGTTTGGCAACGTACTACCCAGACCTTTCGGCTACCGCAGCTAAACTGGAGCCCCAATCGGATGGGCGTAGTCAGGGCCACACCGAGACCAAGAGCTTGCCTAGTGATCTGGGTGTGGTAGTGGCCCCACTCTTTGGCAACTTGGACGCAGCCCTGGCCAGCTATCAGGGAATATCCAAACCTGCTCCAAAGCCATCCACTGGTAGTGCGGGTGCTGTCGGAAGCAGTGGTGACGACAAGAGTGGTGGACGCGGTCGTGGGCGGGGTCGTGGCCGCGGTCGTGGTGGCAGCGCAAAATCGACGACTGAGTCGGCTTCTGACCAACCAGTGCAACCCATTGCTGAGTCCCCAGCTGTTGGAGCCAGCCCTAGCCATAGTAATGGCAGTCCCAAGGAAGGGCAGGGTCTGCCGCAAAAGCCCACCCCTACCGTACGTGGTGCGGTGATGGCTTTGCATAGTTTAGCCACTTTATTTGGTCCACATCTGTTTGCCAAGCTGCCGCGGTTATGGCACCATATTGCACAACCACTCGATGGCATCGAACCCAACAGCGACGAAAAAACCGGAGCGCACGCAATGCACCATGAGAACAAAGATGAAAGCGAGGAACCCCCTTTGGGCGTGGTGGAACGGCTCAACGCTCAGCTGGTTATCTCGACATCCGCCACTGCAACCCCGTCACCCAGCCCACTGGGCCAAGAGATTATATCGGCGATGCACGTCATTCGTGTGCTGATCCAAGCCCTGGATCTAACCTTGCGTGACACTGTGCTGACTCTGCTTCGTCCTGTTGTAACAGTCTTGCAATGCGAGTACGCGGTACTGCGCCTGACGGCCGCCCAGTGCCTGGCAGCTCTCGCCGAGGTGTTGGTGAATCCCGTGCTGACGGCCACCGTTCGGTGGATTGTGCCATCGTTGGGGGATATGATGCACCTGACGCGTCGCCAAGGTGCTGCTGAGGCTATTTACCAATTGGTGATGCGATTGGACTGCCGCATTTTACCGTTTGTCATTTTCTTGGTGGTTCCAGTGCTCGGGCGGATGAGCGATCCCGATGATCAGGTCCGCATGGCGTGCACCAACAGCTTTGCGCATTTGATCAAGCTGGTGCCACTGGAAGCTGGGGTTCCCGACCCTCCTGAGATGGCAGCGGATCTGTTAGCGCACCGTGAGCACGAACGCCAGTTTCTGGCCCAGTTGATGGATAGCTCGCAGCTGGAACGGTTCCGTATTCCAGTGTCCATCAAGGTGGACTTGCGCAAGTACCAACAGGAAGGGGTCAATTGGTTGGCGTTTCTGAACCGCTACCACTTGCACGGCATACTGTGCGACGATATGGGGCTGGGCAAGACGTTGCAATCCATCTGTATCCTGGCCAGCGACCATTTCCACCGCGCCGAGAAATACCGCCAAACCCATGGTGCTGATTGTTGCCCGCTGCCTTCGCTGGTGGTCTGCCCACCTACGCTCATTGGTCACTGGCAGCAGGAAATTGTGACTTATGTGGATACACTTCGGCCCCTGGTGTACGCTGGTCCGCCCAACGACCGCCGCAAGCTAAAGACCGTGTTCTCCCAGTACGATGTGATCATCATGTCGTACGACGTGCTTCGCAACGACCTCGAAGATTTGCACAATTTGCGCTGGAACTATTGCATTTTGGATGAAGGCCATGTCATCAAAAACACCAAGACCAAGATTACCAAGGCGGTCAAGTCGGTGCAGGCGCTGCATCGCCTCATTCTGTCGGGTACACCCGTGCAAAACAATGTCCTGGAACTGTGGTCGTTGTTCGATTTCCTCATGCCGGGGTTTTTGGGTACTGAGCGCATGTTCAACGAACGGTACGGCAAGCCCATCTTGGCAAGTCGAGATGGTAAGAGCTCATCGCGGGACCAGGAGCAGGGTGCTCTGGCCCTGGAAGCACTGCACAAGCAAGTGCTCCCGTTTTTGCTGCGGCGTATGAAGGAAGACGTGCTGCATGACTTGCCACCCAAGATCATCCAAGACTATTACTGCGAGCTCAGCGATTTGCAGCGCCAGCTGTACGAAAGCTTTGCCAACTCCAAGACGACTCAAACCATTCGGCGGTCGCTGGAAACTGGCGAGAGCTATTCGGAACTGGACGAGGACCAACCAACCTTCAGCCATCACCGCGAAATGGTCACCGCTGCGGAAGCGAGCAAAGACGAGCCAGCGGAAAAGAAACGCAACCAAACTCACATTTTCCAGGCGTTGCAATACCTTCGCAAGCTTGTGAATCACCCACTTTTGGTACTCAATAGCAAGCAGAGCCAGCACAATGACGTGATCGCCAAGTACGCGCCTAACCCCCAGGCCCTACGGGAGCTGTCTCATGCGCCCAAGTTGCTGGCCCTTCGGCAGCTGCTGACCGACTGTGGGATTGGAGTTACGGCCGAGCCAACCACGTCCTCCTCCTCTTCCTCAGCTGGAGCCGCAGCCGCAGCAGCCACTTCGATGGGAGCTGTTAGCCAACACCGTGCGCTTATCTTCTGCCAGCTTAAGACGATGCTAGATATTGTAGAACATGATCTATTGCGCACGCACATGCCCACGGTTACGTACATGCGATTGGATGGTTCGGTGGATGCCCAACGGCGCCAGGACGTGGTGCAAAAGTTCAACCAAGACCCATCCATTGACGTTCTTCTGTTAACCACCCATGTAGGTGGATTAGGTCTGAACCTAACGGGTGCCGACACGGTCATCTTTATCGAACACGACTGGAACCCCATGAAGGACCTGCAAGCCATGGATCGGGCGCATCGACTTGGCCAAAAGCGGGTGGTCAATGTGTACCGGCTTATCACTCGAGGTACGCTGGAAGAAAAGATTATGGGCCTGCAAAAGTTTAAGCTGAACGTGGCAAATTCGATCATCAACCAACAGAACTCGGGCTTGCAAAGCATGAACACCGATCAGCTACTCGACCTGTTCAATGTGAGCCCAACGCCCACAACAGGCCCTGGCCGAGGTGATGGCAATGGTGCTGCTACTTCCAAACCACAGGATGCTCGGAAGAAGGGCTCCTCGGCCAAGGCAGTCTTGGAAAACCTCGACGACCTTTGGGATGATAAACAATACAACGAAGAGTATAACCTAGACTCGTTTATCCAGTCCCTCAAATAATTCATGTTTTAATTCTCATATACCGACAATAAACAATTCTATTATTTTGTTACTCTTGCCTGCGGGCACTTACGCATATTATCGGTTGATTGTATTAAGGATATGAGCACGGCTGATGGTTTTGGAAACCCTCTCAAATTGTGGTCAAGCTTTCATACTATGCTTATTACACATTAGCTGCTGAATTTTATTCTAGCTAATCCCACCCAACATTTTTTGTTTT